>JAOEHY010049373.1:0-38058 GCA_025447955.1 Psilopsiagon aurifrons
AATTTTTTAATTCCCCCCCCCCCCCCCCCCCCTTTGCCCTGGGTGAGTCCAATAGTTGTTGCTGGATCACTGGCTGATGTCAGAGGGAGCCCTGGAATACTTTTGTTTGGAAATCTAAACTTCTGCAGTAAATGAAAGCCACAACAGAAAGCAATCTGCAGTCTCCTTAGAAAGTAATGAATTTGTACCATGCTTTCTCACTTCTCCCTATTGGTAAAGGAGTCATTTAATCAGTCTAATAGTTCAGGTAGATTTTTCAGGATGTGTAAGCACTGGTCAACTTAGTGTGGCACCTTGCAACCCCTTTGAGCATTCTCTGTTTTTTAATTAAAAGCTTCATATACTTCATCAAGAACACTTCAAGCTCTTACTAAGCAATTAATGTAATAGTGAACTAAAGACTAATAGCCTTAAATTTATTCAAGCACAAAAAAATAAAAAAACCTGTTTGCCTGGTAGAACAAGGCAAGCGTGGTTCCATGAAAGAGGTAAGTGAAGTTGCTTTGTATCAGTTATAACTTTGGCAGACTACTGAATGTTAATTTGCTTTTAGCTAGTTGAGATTAAATGTAATTCCTTCCCTGAGCTGCCTTAGAGTAAGCAAGCATGAAAGCATTTTCAGAGTAATCTGTGAGGAACTGACATTTAAGGGAGTTAGTGTTACATCTACACTATAAGGATATTAATTTCTTAGATAAATTAACTACATTATTCTCTCTTTATCTTGCATTTTGAAAGGACTCCATCAGCCCGAGAAATGGCAGCCCAGGGTCAGCTGAAACTGCTGTTATCCCAGCCATACTGCAATTTGAACTTGCTTTTGGAAACATTGCTACATCATGATTGTCTCTTAGTAAAAATTTTACTGAGAAGTTCAAGTAAGTATTTATACTGTCAATCTTCATGTTAGTGAGAAACACAAATCCATTTTTAACTACTTGAATACTGCAGAAAACCTGTCACATCTGGTTTTGGGGGTGATATTGGGTATTTTGGATATATGCGTACACACATGCTCCATAACCTATCTGGTTAGGGAGTGACAAGATTTAGACTTCCGTTTGAAATGTACATAAAAAGTATGTTTTGGGGGGGTATTCAGTTTTCAGTAGGGCATACTTTTTGAATGAGTAAAAAGAAAGAAATTATTATGATTTGCAGTCAATCTGAATATTCATAGTTTCGAAACAGACTGTGATTTGATAAAATAGGCTGCTATTGTAAATTCAAAGGAGTCAAAATAGATTTTAACTTTACAGAACTTTGATACGATAACTGCTTCACACAGGTTTTTAGAAGTGTGGATTAGTAGTCTGAAAGATCAGTTTCAAAATTGTTTCAACAGTGAAAAGCTTCTTAGAGGTTTTGTTGAAGTTATTTTTTATATTTGTCACTGTAGGCATTCTAGAAGTACATCTATATGCTTCCTCTTCTTAATACTCTCATTAATACCACTATGAAAGTAGAACAAATGAAAGTGTGGTTCTACAAGTTTTTTTCTTTTAATTCTGCTAGCACTGTGTTTGAAGCAACAAACTTTATCACATCTTTTTTTTTAATAGCTTCTGGATGAAATGATCATATAGTTGAAAAGCTAGTGGTATAATCATGTTTGACATAATTTTGCAGTAATAGTGAATGCGAGTTTTGGTTCCTATCTTTCTTTAGCAAAAGAATTCTCCCTACTTATAAAAAGAAAAAAACCTTCTAGGTTCACATGATAGTAGATAAAATATAATTTAGTTCTGTCATTTCAAAATGGTCTAACATTTGTCAAAGATACAACTTTGCTTCCACTTCTGTCGTGCATCTGAGAGCTGTGCTGCATCTGCTTGCCTACTCAGATACCTGTCATATTTTACAAAGGCTAACAAATGTTTGATCAGAATTATATACTTACTCTAGTGTTATCCAGTATTGTATTTTACTAGCTGCTTAAATTATCACAGGTATTAAGTGACAGAATGTATTAATCTATTGACTGACCAACCTCCTGAGCTTCAGGAAAATATACTTCTTTGAATTAGAAAATGTGCTATTTACACAGACTTTATTAATGTAACTACAACACATTGGTATGAATAAACTTTCAGTTTAGATTAAGTTGAAACCTGCAATGATCCATATCTTCTAAATTAATTTCAATGGAGTTAATTATCTAATGACGAAATTGTTGTATTCTTTTTTCCGTCTCCTATGCATCAGCTTTGTGATGCCATATAAAGTATTATTTTTTTAACATGTGAGCTGTTATATATTAGTACAAGAAAAGTTGGACTAACAAGCCATACCTTAGTACTAGCAATGGCAGTTTTGGATTCTTCTGTTCAGTAAGATAAAAGTCTTACAGAATTATGTACTCTTCAACACTAAAATTTTGCGATGTGTAATATTATGAGTGAAAACAGATTAAAAGCTAAATATACTGTAGATTTTTTAGTTATTTGCTGTAGTAATAACAAAACTCCCTTGTATTTACGTTATGCAAATTTTTTTCATGTGAAAAGAATTCTCACATTTTAGTTTATTTTGCACTCAGTCTTTCTTTCTACAGGCCAGAAGGCAAAAATTCTTTATGAAGAGGTGCTTATATGTAGATTTTTTTTTTAATGATACCTTTTTTTTGTATGATAGCAATATTTTTTGATAGTTGCAGTAGACATCATACAAACACATTTAATTTGATTGCATTCCCATTATTCTTTTACGGTTGTTCTCTGGTAAGCATTACAAATAATGTATATTCCCTGTCACAATATGGGGTATTGTTGGTATTGACTTAAGTTGTCTCAGTAGAATGAGTATTTTGGCCTGTATGCATGATTTAATCTTGCTAAATATTGTAAGGTTACCATATTTGTTGACACTAATGAAACTCCATGTATGTAACTATAACCTACCTAGTTAGGGAGGTGACAAGATTTAGACTTTTGTTATTTTTTTATGCAATGTGATATATGAAATGTGCATAAAAAGTAAAATTCCTCAAATATGCAGTTATTGCATAAAAAATACTAAAAGCAATAAATCATGATATCCGAAACTGGACCAGTTGTTTGTCTCCAGGGAGTATGACCACTGGATAAAAGGCAAGTTTGAAAAATATAGTTGAAAGATTGGATTTGCATATTGAAACTCTATAACTTAAACTACGAGTCTAAATAATGAAGGTGCTTTGAATTACAGTTAATTACAGTTTCATATAATCCCATATAGGGATTTATAGGGGAATATATAATACCATAGGTCCAGTATTTAGAAAATATCTTCTAAGACATATTCTTGCATGAGTGAAGAGGCTAGGGTCCTTTGCTGTGCCTTTGTGGAGAGAAATAATGAAGCTAGTTGGTATTGTATCAGTTTCCTGGCAAAGCGAACTGTTTTGTGATTTTCTTGGTGAACTTTTTTACCAGAATTGCTTTATCACCTATGGTTGTGAAAAAAGAAAAAGATATTATTTTGACAAGCAGCAAATAATAGGGGAATAAAGAAAGTGGTGCTTGCATTATATGAGTTATTGAATCCAGCAGATGATATGAAAATGAGAAGGGTGAAAGTGAGCTCTGAGATTTTCTGCTAGACTTGCTGTAAATGCACAGCATGCCAACAGAACAGTCAGCGACTTCTCATTTGAGAGTTTTTATTTCCAAGAACCAGGATTTCTTCTCTGTATAATAAAGCAAAAAGTAATAGGTTTATTGAATTACACTAGCCCAACACAGGTTTAACAGCAAAGGAAGCCTCGTCAGTCAGCAGACACCTAGCCATTTATCAATAGTATATAAGAAAGTGGTCACTGAGAAATGGTCAACAAGGCATATCTGAGTCCTTCAATCAGTCCATGGGCCTCATACGTACTTTTGTTGAAGTAGAGGTGGTAGCACCAAGTTAATGCTGTACATTAAAAACAATGTATTCCTTTTTTTGAAAAAAAACCCAAAAAACTCTTATTCATAACAATGAATGCATGAGATTCCAGTTGTTACAGAGATATAGTTTAATTTTCTACACAAATTTAAAGTGAATACTGGAATGTGGAGATAAATTGGAAGAAAAACGGCTTTCACATTAGGACAAGGCCATTGGCAGTTTCACCTAATGTTTTTGAATGGCCCAATGCATATTTGAGAGAGTAGCGTAAGAGGATATTGTACAGTTAAACCTTGATAATATGCTGGTCCCCAATAAAACTTTAAGAAATAAGATCTGATAGTGACATTTGCAAATATTCTGTGATAAGTTTAAGGCTACAAAACTGAAATTGTACCCAAAGAAACGTGAGATACTTCAAAAAGAGGTAATTTAACTTGCATACCCAAGGAGGGTTAGGAAAGGAGGATTTCCACTGAGAAAAATAAACTTGTGTGGTACAGTATCAGGCAACTCCCCAGACACTGATAGATATGAAGAGCTTTCTGCTACTGTGCTTTTATAAATAGGTTTCTAGCAAGAGAAATGACTTGAAACTATATTTGTCAAATGGAAAGATGTTTTTCCCTCACCCCAAATCTTTGCCCCTTGTGAAGTACCTCTTTAAGCCACCACAATATATAATGTGCAATTTAACAGTAAATTTTAAGTACTAGTTAAATTTTAATTAAATTCAGTTAAATTAATTAAATGTCAGTCTTTTAAAGGTAAACAACACTGGGGTTTCCAAGTTACCCTAAAAAAATGGTGAAAAGTGATATCTTTACCAACTGACCTCACTCAGGAATCAGACTGAACTTTTAGTGACAGTAGTGAGTTACTACTAAAAAAAAAGTACATTCCTTTAATAACTTACCAGCTCCATTAAAATCTTGGCCATTGACAAAACCTGCACAACAATTTGAAACTTTAATTTCAAGTACTCGAAAGTCATTATTTTTGTACTTCCTTGAAATAGTTGTCCTCCTTAGGAGAGCACAAGTCTGTTAGAGGCATTTATCTGCTTGTGCAGAGATAGCTCTCTCCACAGATATTTGTGGGTCATTCAGGATGAGGCTTGTGAGTACGGACTTCAGAACACCTAAGTTTTCTTGGTTTCTTCATGATAGCAAACTGTATCATGGTAGCCTAACAACAAAAACCCAGAAGATTATTTTGAAAGTGGCATCCACTTAAAATGCCTATCTGACCAGTAAACTTATTGAGTACTGCACCTGCGTAACCAATGTGATAAAATGGTAGGAGGGTTTATAGGTGTCCTGTGCTTCTGTCTGGAAGATCAACGGAAAAAGGACATTAATCAGATATCCTATTCCTTTTAACAACTTTCCAGTGATAAAATAAAGAAAACAGTAAACAGATTTTATGGACATTCTGAAATGTTGCAGAAGAATTTCCATGTGGACTTACTGGAGTCCTGCTGAGAAACACATACTTGCTTTTGACAAAATGTGAAGATAGTCTCTGTGGTATATCTGTGACTCTGATATAGGGTCATATGGGTAGTTTTTTAAATACCTTTCTGTTTTTTTAAAATAAATTATTTCTGGTAGGAACTTTTTGCTACAGAGGTAGAGCTCTAGAGCAAATACATTTTAAGAGGGTTACCTGTTGAGTATCAGTCCTAATACATGGACTAACACAAAGCAGACAGTGTGGTCATAGGACTAAATTCAATATTGCCTCATCAAATTTTGGCTATCAGAATGCCACAGTTTCAGTATACTATCCCTTTACTGTATTACGGGGGGTATTCTCATAATTATTTTTTTGTATTTGGCGTAAGATAGATTTCAGATAAGACATTAACTGGAGATTCATTAAGGGAAGGTTCTCAGTTGAAAATAAAATGTTTGGGGAGAAAAAATACTAGGAGAGTTGAATAAGAGTAAATTACTATGGAATTGGTGACATATATAGCCACAGAAGTAGTATCCTGATTTTATGGTTAGATGTTATAAAGTTTGTTAAAGTCTTTTTGCCTTGTGTTGAACTTTTTAGTTGTCACAAATTTGGAATTTATTGGATTCACAGGTAGCAGCTAACGCAGAGTGTTATTTGGGTTTTACTAGAATGAAATGGGTAAGATAAAGATCTGTATTTCATTCAGGATAGAAATAATATGATCTAAAATTTCTTTTTGAAATTAAAAAATAAAATAATAGACTTTCTGCCAAAATAAAGACATATTCAAAGTTACAACAGAGTCTAGCTGTCAAGACTGACTGGAGAATGATTGCATTGGAGAGGAACAATTCTGCAAGAGACAAGTAAAATGATCTACCAGAACAGATACAAAGAATAGAAAAAAAAACCAGCAATAACAGAAGAAACACTGAGAATACAGTGCAAAGAAGCAACTAGTGCAAAGTGCTTGCTGAAATATTTGGTCCTAAACAATAAAATATATGCTTTTTTGCATTTTTTATAACCTCATCAACTGTTGTGATTTAAGCTATAAAGAAAGCAGAAGTTTTATGAGCTTTGCGAATAGAAGAACTGTATCAGAAATAACTTGTGCCATCTTCAGTTCTGTTCCTAAATGAAATAGCATGTATAAATTTGAAATTTTACTATATCTTTTGGTCAAAAAAGCATTACTGTTTGTAGCTTGTCTGTCTTGTAACGATTCACTAGGGAAGGAGATGTCTAGAGTCAGTAACAGAAGATTTTCTAAATTCAGTAAGATTCATTTCAGGGCTGAACCAGCAGCAGGTAAGAGCTGGGTGAGTGTGATAATGTCAACAAGTTACTGGGAAGTATTTCTGTCACTGTGAAAGAAATATGGATAAATTACGCTTCCCCGTGAAGATACATTTTTAAAATACCTGGTACTACCCCAAAAGGTTAAGTATTTTTTGTCCTAGGAAGAATGATACATTGTGACTGGCTAGGACATAGCTATTATTCACTCAATACATAATTTTCTTTTAAATGTATTTATTAATAATATTGATATTTTAATATGCTTTGTTATCCTCTGTGCATTGGGAACATTATACTATATGAAAATAAACAGCAATTTTCGTTAACAGATGCCTAACTATATAGCCATATTTATATATGGATGTAAGTCCTGCTAAAATGAGACAGAAGCATCTACTTTGAGCTACGTATAGGAGCTTTAGATTCCCTTCACAGGTTAGCTTTTGATACTCACATGCAGTGACTGGAAAGAAGAGAAATATATAGAGGTAGGCATCAGTGGGCAATAAGTATGATGCCTATCACATAAATACTATTCTTACATGATGTTTAACAAGAAGGCTGCATTGGAGTTGAAACTAAGATGAATATTTAATGTTATGACAGGTGAGCTAATAAGTGTTAAAGAAAAATTCTAAAGCAAGAGAAATGTGTGTACCATTCTGTAGACTCCAATTCATAATATTTAATCGGCTGTACTGATCAACTTGCTAAACCTTTCAACCAGCTGACATTATCTTTTAAGGTCCCTTCCAACCTGAGCTATTCAATGATTCTGTAATTCTATGATCTATGCCAGTTTAATTGTCAAAAACTTCATTTCAACTTGAGCTTTGAAAGGTCAGGTATTCTTCCAATGTGGGCAACATTTATTTAAGAGTAAAACAAAAGAAGAAAGCTGATGGAAGCTTACTGTCTTATTATGTTTCACCTCAGGATGGTTTCCCAGTGGATTCCTAAATATCTTTGCTGAAAAGCAGACTTGTATTATAAACTAGTTATAAGAAGATATGCATAAACCCCTACAGAATTCTTTTACACTTCTTTCAATTTATCTAAATTTACTGGTAGCACTATGTTGATTAGAAAAATCATTAGTAAGTTGTGACTCAAACATTCCATTTGGCACGATCATAAAACAAATTTAGGCTTCATTTCATGGCATAAGCCCCTTTAAACAAAGAAATAAAGCCATTTCCCATCATATTCTGTAAAGCCAGTTTATATAGCATTTAAAATCTCAGCAAATCCTTCTCCCTAGAGTTTGATTAAATTAATTTTAAAAAATCCTTATAGTAATATAATCAAAGTTAAATTCAAATTTTCATCTCAAAATTTGAATACCTCAGGGTTTTCCTTTTTTAACTTCTTTTTCTGCTTTTTTGGTTCTTTCTTTTGTCACATCCATATTAGACAACGTATCATTGGTTTAAGCAAATTAGTGGAATCCATTTGATTCTTCATTCTGAAGCATCTGGCATTGGAAGGTATCTCAGCAAAATACGCTGGCTCACTCAACCCATAGGAAGAAAAGCTGACTGAAAAAAAAAAAATCTTATTGCTGATCTGTCTCCTGCCTCAGGGAAAAAAGCCCTGCAGCTTGTTGGTTATGAAATCACTGATCTTATTTTTCAGCTTTCTACATCCTATGGGCTGTTTCTATCAAGGTTGCATCCTACCCAGGCTGAATGGTTTGCAGTAATGTGTGAATTAGATTCTAGGAATTCAGAGGAGAGTAAGATGAGATTCTTTTAATTTTACAACATTCTCAAGTCATTGAGAGCTGGGTGGAAAGCAGCAGTTATCCACTGCGGTGTTTTTTGAAAGGTGTTTGAACCATTAGAAAACACAGTTTAGAAATTTAGTCTCCCATCTTTCACCCACAAAGGTTGCGAAAGGTAAGGGCAGTCAAATGATCATAAGCCAGTGACATTTTCAAGCACTATTTTATCTAAAATTCAGGTTTGCAATCTAGAATCTTAAATTAAAAGTGTTTAATTGGTTCTGGCTCTGGTCATTTGCTATGACTGTTAACTTCAAAAGCATTTTCCTCAAATATAAGGGAAGGTGGTCTTTGGCATTAGCATAAGTCAAAACCACTGAGTTGCATTGGTTCAAAGAGGTTTGAACACATTGTTATCTTTCAGCTGGGAGAATGTTTTATCAGGATTATGAAAAACAGTCAGAAATACATATTATGTGAGTTATTAACAACTCAACTCCATGAAAATCACTAGTTGTCTTTAAAAACATACATATCTTTATCTTAGCAGGGCTGAGATTTTGTTTTGTGGAACTGATTTCCTCTCAGTTTCATCTTATACTGAAAAAAGAAGGCAATCTATAGTGGGGAGTATGCAGCTGCTACTGTATTTTATTTTATAGAGTTCTATTATTTCATGTGAATAATATATTGGCAAGAGGAATTAAGTAATAATAACTTTTTGACTGTGACTCTACAGAAATAGTACAATTTACTTCTGATTAATATTTTGCAAATAATCAAATTCCAAATATATACTGAGTGTGTTTTCAATTAAATAGTCATAATCCATAGTTTGTAAACATGCTTCAGTCTTTTTTTTAATGGCTACATATAATTCAGGAAGTCAAATATCATTATGCAGAGGAAGATCAGATTTCAGTATCTGTAAGTATTATTATTGTTTGAAATATTAGATACAGTTTGCAGTTCATTTTGACTAATACTATTACTGTGAACTTGAATTACTTGGAAATTATTGTAACCGTGATTTTGTTTATTTTTAAGGAAATGAAGTATTGAATCGTCATGAGCAGAGTTCTCTCTTAGAGCAGATAAATAATAAAGAGCCTACTCTGATTGAAACAATCTTCACAGTATTGTCTTACTGCACTTTATCACCCAAATCTCTTGGCATTGCCTTTGAGACCTACATGGAAAAAGAGCAGTTGTGGAATTGCTTATACAATATGTCAGGTATTTTATGTTATAATAAGTATTTAAAATGTAATGTTAAACCTAGTCAGTTTTTTGATATATAGTTCATATATTTTTTACCTTAATAAATCAGATGTAATTATGGTAGTTTACTTCAAAACTGTAGTATAATCAAAGTCTTTTGAGCTACCATCTCATGGCAGGAGTGATGAAAATTTTGAAGACAGCAGAGGTTATGGAGCAGAATGGTCGACCAGGAGTCTGATTTCCTTGTGTCTGCCATACCAGCATGCTGGCTGCAGGTCCTTTTTGTACCTCTTTATCAGCACAGGTTCTTTTTCTCTGTGCATTTAATAACCCCAGACCTTTGCCATGATTTAAAAGTAAGAAACGATTAAAGGAGAGTGGAAAAAGAAAAGGAAGGACTCCTATTGGGGGAGAAGTAGTCTGATGGGCATATAGACTCCACTGTCAACAGGCAGGCAGGCTCCTAATTTTCTATGGAGTGGGAGAGCTGCCCTCACAATTAAAGTGTCTGATGCTGCCCTCAAGGAAAAGCAGTATTCAACCAGAGAAAAGTGGTGAGGTTTAGAAGAATGATCTTGCAAATGATGATAGATGAAATGCAGGAAAGCTCAAAAGAAAAGAAAGGAAGAAAATGGGAGAGTGTAAGAGAGAACAAAGAATTATGAATATCACAAAATAGGAAACAGTGGTGGTAAAACTGCTCAGGTACTCCTCAGAGAAGAATAGGATTTCAGAAGTAGCAGTCTATGGTGTAAGAGAAAGCAAAAAAAAGAAATGCTGCTTGGAAGCTTCCAGAAAGACCATGCAAAAAAGAACGAATCTTAGACCAGCAAAAAGTACAAGCAAAATAGAGGCAAGGACCTAACACATCAAAAGATGTCCCTCTTACATCCTCCAGCCCTCTGCCTGACTCCTGCTGCTCCGCAATTCTCTGTGGTATTAATAATGTGGAGAAGATTGATATTTGTTGTAATGTCAGTAACTATTTTGGGTGGTCTATTTTCGACATGCAATCTCTGATGACACCCTATGTCTCTGTTAATGACTGTCATTTGTATGCATTTTTGTTTCCAAAATATCTTTTCTTCCTTTGCTGTTCCCTAGTGTAGCAGTTGGAGTATCTAATAAATGCAACTTCATTAATATTATCAAGACAAGGAAGTAGAAAAAAACCAGTTATATCTATTTGACTCATTGATATCTAACAAGTAATTATATTCCATATGAAAAGGAAGATGTCAACATGAATTTTTAGAAACATATTGAAGGAGAAAGGAGGATGAAGGAAATAAGTAGTATTTTTGACAGTACTGTATTAGGATCGTGCGAGAAGCTATGTAGTTTCAGTTTATTTTCACTAACAGGTCAATAGGTCTAAGTTATTATGACTCACAATGTTGTTACTTTTCTTTCCATATGAATTCTGAAACACTTCTTCCTGAAACAGATTTACACAAGTGACTACACTTACTGAATATTTAATAATTTTTCCTTCTGAAGTTTCCAGTTGTGGTGAGCCAGAGCCAGAAGTTATCAGATGCTTAAAGTTGACTTTGATGAATTCAGTCAAGGGTATCGTGAAGCAGATAATTTCTTTGATGCATTCATGGGAGGCAACAGAAAACTATGGAACATACCAGCACAAGCAAATAGTGCCTGAAAGTTTACTGAAAACGGTTCCAAAGGAATGGAATTACACTCCTCGGGAAATGAAGAGAAAAGAATCTGGGAAATGTGGGTGAAATTTATACACTGTTTTATCAATTTGTCATAAAAGCTTGTTACTGCTTTAATGAGTACATACCAAATTAAACAGAGTTTGTGAGTGTTGCAGTTTGACAATGAATAAAATTATTTCCAAACATCCTGTGTGGTTTTTTTTTCAAAGCACTTGGCATTAAAAGTCAGTTATTCGTTCTTGAGGCTTACACTATTGCATACACAAACAAGCTTTTTAAAATAATAATTATTGTAGTACTGTTAATAATAGTACTGAAAATATTTTTAGCATCTGGCAGTAATAAGTTGGGATTCAAGACAGACTAAAGCATAATATCTACGCTCTTAACGACTGTAACCACTTCTTGTCTTTGTTATCTTTTCAGTCAGGACTGTTTAAATTTAGATACTTAATTTTGACTGAAATGATAACAACTTATCCAAACTTTGCAACACAGCAATTTGTGTTTGAATAGTGCTGAAACTGTTACAGAATATGATGCTGCTGGGTTGTTGGAATGGTTACTGAAGAAAGAGAAATAATATATGTAATGGGAGGTCTTTTGAAGGTTAGATATAAAGTTGATTTCCAGTATATACTTTCATAGCCTACAGTGCCTAAAGCCTCCATCATTTCATGGATCACCTTTTGGTACATTTTTCCGTTTGGCTTTTGAGCACCATTTTCACTATAGTTTCTTCTACTTTTAATACCTGGAATGTTTAAAGTGCTGTGCTATATAGCATGCATGATTATGTGAAAATTGATAGAGTCAGATTTTGTAGGGTTGAACATAGAAAGGAGTCAAGAAACCTGAGGAAAAGATAATGAAAGAAAACTAAGAAAACTAAAGATTAAGAATGTATGTAAGATCCTGAGATAGGTAGTGCAGTGCTCTGTTTGTGAAGTTCTAAAAATACTACACTTTAATTTCAGAAACAAATTTTTTACCATTCAGAATAGCTGGGTGTTGTCTTTTTCATTTACTCTGTAATAACTGTGCACATCAGGAATAATTATTAAGAGACTCAGTCTGAATTCTGAATTTTCTAGGTTCTCTGGTTTTGTTCATGTTATTGTTTAGATTTTGTGAGATTTATGTGGAGGGAGCACAATAGAAGTCAAGCTACAGTGTTGAGTACTTAAACTTTTTACCCATTTTCCATACAAAAGAAAGTTAGAAATTATCATACAACATTCAGAAGCCTGCTGTGATAGAACTAGAATGTTAATGTTAATCATATCTTCTTTTCTTTCTTTTTTTAAGGCTTCACAAGGCTTGCAGCACAGGCAGTATCTATTGTAATCCGCAAGTTACCTACAGTGATTGCATGTTTGCCTCCCCCAATTAAGTACTTCTTTTTTCTGGCTGAGAGAAAAATGTCAAGAAACTTTTCTGAATTGAAGAAAGCTGGTCTGCTTGTCTGGAACTTGATTGTAATTATATGTCGAATATTTGAGGATGGAAATACTGCAGAACTTTTAACAGGTGCAACACTTGACAGATGGAGCAAAGAAAAACTCAGTTTAATTCATGTGTGCTTAGAAAGTATTATGGGAAAACAAAAAAGTGGCCCTAAGCAAGTGATCCAGAAGGTTATACAAAGCATTGAACATCAAAGACCAAACTGGATTGAAAGCCAGTTGCTGAAGGCAAGAAAATTGAGCACAGACTGGTAAGAACATTGTATTTTTCAAGTGCCATGTTGTTTGTTTTTTATTTTACTGAGTATTACTGTGTTTATGGCTATCGTTCAATTTAATTAAAAAAAAAATAGGGGTGTCCCTATTAAAATGATTAGTTCTTAATATTGATGGCTTTATAGCGTATTTTTGAAACTTAATTGGTGAAATTAAACCATGATTGTTTCATTGGAAAAGTGTCTTCACAGTACTTAGAGATTTCATATTTTCATGATGATCCACAAATGTGCACAATTTAGTTGGTGCATCTTTCAGAATGTGAATAAGTATGCTGACTAGAAGGCACCTCAGTGTATTTACAAATTAGTTTTGTTACAGTGATTAAATTAAATTAAGAGTGACTATGAAAAACTTTCAGTGTTCATGTGTGATAAAATAGTAAGCATACTTCCTTTTAAAACACAGCAAACCCTGAAGGCAAGTAGGGTATATCAAAACAGGACTAAGAGAGTACCCTGCTGAGCCTTTCTGTGGAAATATCAACCTTCCCTGCAGATTTGACATTAAAGTCCAAGAGTTTGGAATCTCTATAATGATTTTTCATGGAGCTGAGTTCATGTCAAAGTGTTCCTAGTCCAGTCTGGTTTAATGTTGGTCATGTACCATTCTGTAAAAACACAATTTATCAGCTGTCCAATATTAGATTTATTGGAGTTACATGACATACTGAATTAAGTTGTTGACTACTGAAAGTAAGACTGCTTTTTTACAATTAATATTCTTGAAGGTTGTAGTTGTTGTTATCCTGACAGTAATTCCCCATACAAACAAAGGATATAGTGATGATAGGTCAGAATCACTGATACCGGTGAACAGACTTTCATACAGTTCTTTCAGGGACAGTATCCTGTTTCTATGAGGAAACACTGACCTTTGTAATATTTACATTTCCATTTAATACTAATTCACAAGCTCTAATCCAGTAATTTAAAGATTGAAGCCAGATGCTAGTGACTGAAAGAGTCATAGAATAAAAAAAAACCATAATAGTAAAGTGTAAATTGATACTTAACAGAATGGTTCTATACTATAATTTCTAATGTCACTGAGAGAATAGGTATTTAAAAATATAAATGTGGTGTAAGAATATATTGTGGATAACCTCTAAAAACTAAAACTTCAGTTTTTGCACTTCTCCCAAAGCTGAGAATTTTAATCCAATATATCACTCTATTTGCTTTTCTAACATACTACAAAAATGCTGTATTAGCCATCAAATATGGGACTGTGAGAAATATATGTGGGAAAATGTTTCCTGTATGTCTAACAGTGCCAGCCAGAGTAAGCACTCGTTTGTGACTAGGGTAACTAATTTTAAGCTTAAGAATGCATTACCTATGCATTTGTGAGTAGTTACAAAACTATGATGCAGTGACTACACTAAGTCCACTGACTTCAAGTGGGATTTCTGCAATAGAAGTCTGGCATAAATGTTATTTTCCCATTTTTTATTCAAACATCATGAGTCAATTTCAGGGAAAAAAGTATCTTGTTAATAAATAGCTGCGATATGCAATGTGGAGGAATAATCTTATTAGAAATGAAGATTATAAAAGTAATATATTAAAGCTAAAATTCAAATATCAATTAAACTAAGTAGCAGTCACATAATCAGTAAACTAAAAGCAGGTCTTTCAAGAGAAGACTTCTGATGTTTATGTGATTTGTTTGAAATAATAATATTTGAAGATCTAAGTTGGGGTAAATTTATGTTTTATATAACCTTTTAATTATTAAAGGATTTTTGTGGGTAACTGTATGCACATGCATTTATATTTATTTGTTTTATAAATGTTTATGAGCTTTTAATAGATACAGAACATGGAATATTATAACTCCCCAAAATTTTAAACATTTATTTGTGATTCATCTACACAGTTGTGGAATCATCTTTGAAGTGCAATGAATTTTTATAAGCAAAAGTCTTGCATGATTTTGCATTACATTATTGTTATCAGGACTGCTAGCTACATAAGAACTGTAAATATTGCATAGTTTCTTCCATTGTGGCATACAAATTAAATTTAGTTTTTAGGAAGATTTACGAAAAAAATCTTCAGCGAAAGAAAGCGTCAGTTGCATACATTGACTGTCTTGCTTACTACCTGAAAGCATTAGTATTCATTAAAATAACCTTCACTTTATGGTAGCCCCAGAGCTGTAAACAGTCACGTTAGATTCTGAAGAACACACATCCTTAGAAGAAAAGAAATTCCTGTCTTTGCAAAGTAATTTGTTGAGTTGAAGATTATTGTTTTTCATCATGGTGACCCTGACTTGGCTGGCTGGGTGCATATACAGATTAAGATGAATGCAGTTATTCCTTGGCTGAGGTCTGCCTCTTTCAGGGCACATTCTTCCTAATGACATGATGGATAGGCAGTCCCAAATCCAGAGAGGAACTCATTAATCACAGCAGTGACTGAATCCAATCATCTGCTTCACCTGCACACTGACAGACAGGAAAGGATGCAATTTGGGCACTGACACAAATACACTCCTTTGTCAGAGGTCCTCAACTTTTTTCAATGTCAGTCACAAAGAAGTTTGGAAAGAAATTCAGTTTGTACCTGTATGTGGCATCAAAAGATCAGTCTTAAGCATGCCTTAATTTTTAAGATCAATTTCTTCGAAGCTTTTCTGTAAAATTCACCATTATAGCAGAGTATCAGTTACTTCTGTTCAGCAAACAACAAATTATAGTTCATATTTTGAAACTATTTGCTCTGTAGGATGTTCTGAAGCTGCATGTGGAAGCAATATCAGATTTCATGTCCACCAGCTGTATAGCATTTAAGCGTGCCTGCAGGTCAAACAGCAACTTTCAGCAGAACTTTGTAATAATGGCGCACTTTCAACGGTAAACTACAACATACAGCTGATGGTACCAAAGTGCATTGGAGCTTTTTGGGTTTACTTCTAAAAAATTGTGCTTTTTTTATATTCAGAATGCTTCTTTGGTAGAATTTAAATTAATTCAGTAATGACTGTAGAATGAATAATGTATTCTTGTTGGTCTTTCAAGTTCTTGACATGTGTCAAGGTGCCAAAATATACCTGTGTCACAGCTCTCATATTTGAAGACAATAATTAGTTTAAGTACTTTTTTTCCTTAATATTTTGTCAGCACACAATGCTAAGCTGGTAACATGTTTGTATGTAGAGAGAGCAATCTGACAATGGTTCTAGTTTTGTAAGTATATTTTTCAAGGCATTTTGAATGGTCGCCTTCAGATTTTTTTTTTTGGTAGCAGTTTCACACAAATACTTTTAAGGAGAAAAGAAGTACAAGGCAAAAAGTTCAACAAGTGGCAAATATGTACCTATGAAATTGTTACCACGATGCCAATGGAAAGAAAAAGACTTCAGAGTCTAAAACTAAGTTTAAAACTTCTAACCTATGCTTAGAGTAATGGCTACCTTTCTTGTTAATTAGGCTTTGATAAGTACAGTGACCAGCAAAGAAAAATGTATGAAAGATCAAATGCAAATGCCATTTCTGGTGGCAAAGATGCTTCTCTAGTGGGAAAGAAAAGAAAAATATTTGCTGCTTGTATGTCCATAGAGTAACGTATGTTTACTGTTTTTGGTTTTCAGATTAAAAAAAATAAATTCTTATACTAAAAATATGTTATTTAGCATTTATTATATATTCTATAAAGGCTTATTAGACGTTTATACGGCAACATTTATTTTGTGCAAGCCAAATCTTTGTGGTTTTAAGGTGATTTTATGTTCATATTTTGATTTTTGTAAATTTAACTTAGAAATATCTGCACTTTTTCTATATTCCAGTGCCTCAGCCACAGTAGGTGCAACGTTAGAGGAAGGAGATATTGGGTTCACTGAGCAGAAAATAAACATGATGGTCCTGGATATCTGCCACAAACCAGGTGGCAGCGAGTACCTGAGGCAAATTTATCACATCATCCAGCTCAATGAGGTAAGGAAACGGCCTTTTTACCGAGCAATTAGGTGTGTACTGGCCTGAGGCAGCGTCTGTTGGCAGCTAAGGGTTAGTCAAGGAGGTGATAATGTTTCTTAAAGTCAATGTGAAATCCTATTTTATACTGTAATAGAATACTTTCAATTTAGGCTTTTCCGCATTTGTACGGAAAAGAATACTTTCTGGAAAACAATGTGGATTTTATTTATGTACTTAAACAGTAGTATGGCTCATAAATTTCCTTCAGATTCTGTAGACCATAGATACACTTTAGGAGTTTGAACGCAGTAAAAAAACAAACAAAAAAACCCAACAAACCACGCACATTAAAAAAAAAAAAAAAACAACACAAAAAAAGCAAACAAAAAACCTAGCAAGGTTATAGAAAAATTGACTGTTACAGGAAGTAAAATTAAATGTGGTAAATCAATTTTCCTGATTTAAAAAACAAACTAAGAAACAAACAAACAAACCAGCCCTAGGGCTGTTCTGAGGAAGTAAATGCATCCACATGAAAACCTTCCTTAATCTAGATAACTCTGTTTGTTTAAAGTGCTTTTGAAATCACAGTAAACAAATTCAGATTTGTTTGCTGCACATGGAATTTGGCAATGTGAAAGAATTATCTCATTATTTCTAATGCTGAACTAAATTGCCCCAAGTTACCAAAAGCATTCTGATTTCATACACTGAAATAAACACAGGTTTGCTTAAATTGTATGATAACACAGATCTACGCAGCTTAATTAAGAAACTTCTGTTTATTAGCTTTAATTACTAAATTACTTTTCCTTGAATGCATAAGCAGGTGCTGTTAAGATCATTGCAAGTATACAGAAGTGTTTATAATAAAATGCAAAATAATGCAAATATAGGCATAGACCAAGATATTTCTTTTTAAAAAAAAAAAAAAACAATTAGGCAGCTATGTCAGTGTGAAGGCAGTAGAAAGCAGCTCAGTACTGGCACTGTGCTGAAAATCAGATCAACTGTTTAGCTCTTAAGTATAGTCTTAAAAGCAACCTTTATGCATCTGCATTTGGAAGCTTTAGAAGCAAAGTAAGCAGGTATGTAGAGATGGCAACCTAGTATTAATACAATACAGAATCTTTTCAAGTCTCATCTTAAACAATTAAATGAATTAAATGGTTCAGGAAGTGAAGTGAAAATTATTACTGTAATACAGTTCAAACAAAACCTTTTCACCTGGAGCACATTCAGGATTACTCTTACAGAGTGAGGAAAAGATGATGAGCAAGACCTCTGAAACAGCATGTAATGCAGTAGTCAGGGCAATCACCTAGAGGACAGAATAGGTAGGTTTAAATCTTCATTCTGTCTGGTTTAGACCAGGGAATTGAATACGCATCTCCCACATCCAAACTAACTCCCCAGACTGCTAGACTGTTAGCTACCAGCATGGAACTCTGTCCTTTTCCCCTGCTGGAGTTCTTTTGCCCTGTAGAAATAGCTGTAAAATCCATTCTGTAACTTCCAGGGTCAAAAATAGAATCATAATCTAGCTGAAGGGGAAGAATGCCCATATTAGGTTCTGGAGACCCTGAAAAAGATCTGGCTCCTGTGAGTATTTGCTTATTTATACAAAGTGGAGCAGTTCCAATAGGAGGTAAGAGGCTGAGAAAATTAGGTGGAAGAGGGACTTTAGATTGACTTTCCGCATCTCAGGTGTCTTTCCTGGAGTTTCTGCAGCTTGTTAAATATGGAGTGTTTCTCAGTGGAAAAAAAAATGCTAGTTTTGTTTTGGTTTTGTTTTTTTAAAAAACAAGAAAGAGAATCCTGACCAGCTTGAATCACAGAAGGATGTAACCATGTTAATTCAAATTGCCTTTAAAACCATTAGAAAACATTTTAATGCTTAGCGTGGTATTATGGTAATGCACCTTTCAATGTTGTTTTTCACTCACTGTGAACACAATATTGTTTTATGTTTAGTGTGCCTGACTATCAAAAAATAGACTTGATTGCCTGTTCAAATGTCCATCCTTTTGTTTTTTGACTCCTTGGGCTATCAAGGGATCATATTCTTAAAATTAGTTTGGAGATCTGCACCACTTGATATTTGCCTGTGAATATAGAAAAAAATGATGAGACAGAAAATTGTTGTTCTTAATAATTTTCCTTAGAAAAGCAGATGAAAAGGGATATTGTTCTTAGAAGCTGTATTTGGAAATAGAGCTATTATGTTATAAAGATCTGTAATAGATACTGTAGAATTCAAAGCAACCTATTGTCGTTCATGTATTTATCTAAAAGAATAATAATTTTTAAAAGCATTTTTTGACTAATGGCTGCCAAAGAGAACCCAACTCTCCTAAGCTGTCAGGCTCAATAATATTCTGTCTACTTAGTTTCATGCCCCGTCAATAATAGTGGGGATATATCTCACAGGTTTAAAAATGTGATTTTATTTCTATCTTCACATTTTTTTTAAGCACGACTTTTTCTGGGGCTACAGTGCGTGCTTTACTAAAAGAGTTCTTAAAGTAACTCATTTTCCAATTTTTATTAAGTCTCTGTGTAAAGACATAAATCTGCAGTATTCCAAAGACAGAAAAATGCTTGTACTGGGAGGTGAACTGCCTACCACTCAAAATATTCAAACCCTAGCAAGCATGTACAGCAATTTCCAGTATCTTTGCTAAAAAAAACAACAGATCTGCTTCTGCTCTCTCTGTGGCACCCAGAGGGCTTGGTTGCCCTAGAGATGTCTACGGATTATGTGAAAATGTGCACATGGAAGACAGTTTATTTATGAAAAATAGGTAAATTTAGGGAACTAAAATGACCCCTTTCACCACAATTTTAAAATCCTTATGGCATGAAGTCATGAATGAATGAGAAAGAGAACAGACTTTCTTTTTTGGCTGAAAACATATAGGTAAACGTGTACTTTCACAAATGTGCTACACTGTTGTCTTAAACCAAAAAAGCTCTGGCTTCAGAGCCTTTTTGATTTTGTTGAGGTTTTTTGGGGGGGCATTTTGGTTTCAGTTGGTAGAGGGTTTTTCGTTTTGGGGTGGGTTTTTTAGTATTTTTCTCTTTTTTTATTAGTTTGTTTTGTTGGGTTTTTTTATTATTTTCATGGGGTTTTCATTCATTTTCACAATCTCATGATTGTCTCAAGCAGTCCTGACCACTGGTTTCAATCAGCAGAATGAAAGATTCCTATTTTTTGTCTTTCCTTGTCCTTTCCTACTCCTAGGCCCCTCTTTATACTGCTACTATAAATCATGGGGCTTGTTTATATGGCTGTAACCTTTCTTTCTTGCTGACTGATTTCACAACATATGCTAGTGCCAACACAAGGGAGAAACAGCTATAGTATGTGTGTACTGGGAGGGAACTTGTGCCTTTCAGACCAGATCACAATTGGATTGGTTTAAACCGATGATGAAATTATTCTTTCATAAAGACCCACTGAGGGGCACAAGGTGCCTTGGCAGATAGTTTACATGCTCCCTCACCTGCCTCTGAAATTTTTTATCATCTGAGGAGTACTGCAACGTAAAAAGAGGATTTGCATCCCCCTGTCTTAGTGAAGGCTCACCTTGAGTACTTGCTCAGTGTTAAGGCAATCCTGTCATTGTGGACTTCATTTTAATAACAATAAACTGTTTAATCACAGTAGACCTTCCAGCAAATAGATCTGTGTTTCATTATCTAGCTCTTGGTAAAATAGCTCTATTTAATCAAAACATTTTATTGGCATGCAATGATGATTTATTTACATAGTCATTTAAGAAGTGAAAACAGAAAAGATTGTGGCCAAAATAATCATGCATCTGTTACAATATAGTTTCTAAAATTGCCATGTAAATCATAAATGACTTGTAGTCTTTGCATGCTTAAACAATCAAAAGCAGGTTTTAAGACTGGGAGAATATTTATTTCCTGCATTATTACTGGTTTGAACATATTCATCAAAGAATTAATTTCTAGTCATGTAGTATCTATTTAATGCCATCAGAAGATAACTTTAAATATTTGTGTGTAGTTTATCGTGTAAAAGAAATCATGTAATAGCCTTCTTACATTGTAACAGTTTATAGAAAACATTTGGGTTCACTTTCACATATATACATATATATATTGAGTACTGAGACACATAATTTGATGACAACTTCAAAAAGGGTAGCTTATATTGGTCTAATTTGCTTCAGTTGGATGGATATTCATGGAGGTTATTTATTGTTTCTTGTAAAATAGTGGTGCTCTTTAAAAAAGTTTAAAGTTTAAGGAACTTCTGTCAAACACACCATGAAGTTATGCTTGAAATTCAGGAAAAATTCACTTAGAAAGCTAGGCGGCATATATTATTCTATGGTGGGGTTTTTGGGGGTTTTTTTTTGTTTTGTTTTGTTTTCCTTAAAGGAATATTTGAAGGAGCAACTGTCTCGTGAGAATTCTTCTGAAGATGGTGTTACCTCCAGTAAATGCCTGCCTTTGACACTGAAGGGCAGAGAAGAACAGCCTGTCTTCAACCCTTTCCAGGTGTACAGAGAATCTTCTGCAAAAGTGTTCAATCAGGTCTGTGACAATTTGAAACCTTGGTTGTACTATAATTTTTCTTGTTGATCTTTTTATGGTCATGATAATGTCAGAGGCTGAAATTATGGGAATGGAATTAATTACATATGTTCACATTTGATGAAGTGCAAAGGAACCCTATTACTCAGGAATCTAATGAGGGCACCCTCTACAATAGCATGATGTTCAAAAAGCCATTATTGTCCTTTTCTTTCATTAGAATTATTACATGTAAGATAAATCTGCCTTTATTAGGCTTTCTGTATTAGTTCAGTACAGTAAAGGAAAGCCCATTAGTAGCAACAACGTCTTTTGCATCTTTGTAATGGTACATGGGATTAGTCTCAGTCCATTGAAAAATTGCAGCAAAACTCCAAGTGCACATATAGAAATTTCCTGATAATTTTTCCAGTGAAGTGCTGAGTGGTAAATATAAAGGACGATTTGGAAATATGGAAATTTAACAGAGCAGTGAGAGTAAGCAGGAGAAAAGAAAATCCCCACACTAAAAAGAAGGAAAACATCCATTTCTCTGTTCTGCATTGTGTGATATGTAAGGAATTATAATTTAGTTATAGAAATTAGTTTCCTGATGATAATGAAACAGTTAAAGAAAATAGGTATAGTAGCATAAATCTCTGTCAGAGCCCCACATGACCGATTTGTTACACAAAACAGTATGTAGTTTCTGGCAGCACTTGATACTTATAAAAAGCCTTACACCATCAGTTTCTCAGGTCTTCCTAATCCATCATCTGCACTTTTGATTCTGCCTCTCAGTTTTAAGTATTTAAAAAGAAATGGTATCACAGTAGCACAAAATTCACTTTACAGACTTGCACTAGAAAGGTACCCTTTTTTTGTACAAATATACCAAAGAGAAGGCTGTGTGGAGCCCTCATATCCTTCCAGTATCCGAAGGGAGGCTGTGGGGATGCTGGGGAGGGACTCTTCATTAGGGTCTGTAGTGATAGGACAAGGGGTAATGGTTTCAAACTTAAAGAGGGGAAGTTTAGGTTGGATATAAGGAAGAAGTTCTTTACTGTAGGGGTGGTGAGGCAATGGAATGGTTGCCCAGGGAAGTTGTGGATGTACCATCCCTGGCGTGCTCAAGGCCGGATTGGACAGAGCCTTGGGCAACATGGTTTAGTGGGAGATGTCTCTGCCCATGGCAGGGGCTTTGGAGCTTTATGTTCTTAAGGTCCTTTCCAACCCTAACTATTCTATGATTCTATACTTTGAAATTACATTATCTTCTTTCCTACTTTTGAGCATTTAGGGCTATTTCTAAGCAGTCTGAAATATTTCAAAACTGTACTGTTGTAAAATGTGTTGCTTTGGGGTTTCGGTTTTTTGTTTGGTGGGTGTTTTTTTCCTTACTTGTTCAATGAATGCTTAATTGTTGACAAGTTGCAATAAAAACGTTAATATCCTGACAAAGTAGATTAATACCAGTTTCACAAGGCTTCTCACTCCAGGGGAACATGCTTTATATTTACCTTTTTTTTTAGAAAAGAATTTCTGTTTGTCCCTTTATGTAAAGCTTAAATTTATATAATTTATTTGGCTACAGAATCAGTTATTCCAATTTGAAATGCAGAAAATATTTTGCCATGCCTCAACTCTCAATTCATTAATAGCATGGCAGAATAAGACCTTCAAGTAGTGACAACTCAGGGCAGAATTCCTCTGCTTCTTGACAGGTTTGCAGTGCTCTATTAATCAACAGATGACAAGGAATAGTTCATATTGAATTGCTTTGGATTTTGTAAACTTTTGGCACAAAGTCTGTTATCTGAATATGGAAACATGTCCTAAAATTAAAGAAAAAAAGAGTATATCATCCACCGCAAAGTACCATGTGCCAGTCCTGTTGTTGACAGTGACAGACTTATTTCCTGACCTTAATAAGATTCTTAAATTGTTTAGTCTCCTTTACCATAAAATTGCACATTTATTTAGTGACATGTAACTGTCTATTTATAACATACTGGTCAGAATAGCTCAGTGTCTGTTTTCCTATGAAGACCATTACCATTGTCTGTAGAAGATGCCAGACTACTGTCAGGAAACAATTTCACTTCTCAGAGGATGTATTTCTTTCTAAATTCATTTGTTACCGGTTTGCAACTACCATGAAGCCTAGAAGTTTATAAACCATGGTTAATTTATTGATATTTCCTTATTGCAACTAGATGTGTTTTTAATACGTCAAGCTCCGTTTTATTCTTTTATAAATTCTAAATCCCACCACCCTACTGGTTTTGCAACATGCTTTGCCTATGAGTTAACTATGTATTGCTTCTTAAAATCTTTCTCTCAGAAGAGCTTTCTCAGTAGAAGATTTCTGATTTTTTTTCAAAAGTTTTATGAAGCATAATTCGTAGTAAACTTTCCCTTCATTGTTTGTTGGTATACGGAAAAATTGCAATACATTAGGGTGTTTGACATTTCTCTTCTGAAGTTTGGCTAATTTGTCCTTTTCATGTCAAATTTAGCAAGATACTTCATCATAATTTCTATGAATTTTATTGCTCCTAAAACAAAGGCCACTGAGCCTCCATTCTGAGATCAGCTGTAGAATTTTTTATTAACAATTTGTAAATTTCTTACCTGTCAACTCTATAGTTCAGTCGCTGATTCTAGGAAGTGTGTCATTTCTGTTAACAATTCAGCCACTTCATTCTTACATTCCTGTAAAAAACTTGAATAATCACCATCTGGTCCCAGTAACTTGTTGCTCTTGATTTTATCAATTTTTCCTGACACCTCAATCTCTGCCAGTGCTGCTGCTCCTCTATTGTCTAATAAGATTAAGTCTAGGCCATACAACACCTCAACAGTATCAACAAAGAATAACGCTACAAAGAAATGATTTTCCTTTCTTGAAGTGACTTTTTTTTTAAGCTGCCTTTTTTTTTTTTTTTTTTTTTTTAATCACAGAACAAACCAGTCTGGTGGACTGAATTTTTATCTGGTATACTTACAAATTTCCATTATTTTATTTTGTGAGTGTTACTACCACTTGTCTAGCTTTTCTTTTTTATCCCTCTTAATTTTACAAATACTTCCTCCATATTTATATATCTAATTTTAATTCAGTGTAGTGTATAGAACAGTTGCCTGTTTTCTCCCCAATATTTTTCTTCCTCACTATTCTCTCAGTTTCTTTTTCCCCCTTATTTCTTGTTTATCAGATGTTCACTGTTAATTCATCATTCACTTTCCACTTTCACACTATATTATTCCTTCTTTAGCCACTCTTGTATCTCCTTCTTATTTTGTATTTAATCTTTATTTTTCTACATTACTTTTAAGTGCATGAGAAAGATGAGGGTTAAGCGGAAAGTTAAATTAAAAAGGAAGAGAATAAATAAAAATGGAAGGATTGCACTGATTCTGCTGTCCCAGAATGATTAAGTGCTGTCTGTAAAGAGAGATTGCAAGGCACAATTTCTTTATTTAGATTTATTTCCATTGTTTTGACTTGTTTCAACTTTTCTTTTTTTTCCTTTAACTACTCAGTGTTAATTTAGTGTTACAGAAATAATTTTTTAGTTGTTTCCTGCTAAGAATGTTGATTTCTAGTCACTACTTGACCATTACTGATGAAAATCAATAATATTCAAGTGGAGTTACTGTTTGGTAAACATAAGTATGTTGTGTGTGGTCTTTTGTCAGCCCAGCGTTATTGTAGATTGCTTTATTTGATAAATAAGCAATATGGAGTTATATTTTTTCATATTGTCTACACTTGCTGCTATTTATAATAACCATCTGGTGACTGGAGTGCCTTACAAAACAATAGATGAGTGAACCATCACTCTAATTGCAATACAGGTTACATTTTGAATTCTAGCTATACCAAGGTTTTTGACAAACTTTTTGCTGACAGCAGAAAATGTAAATTGCTGTTGTATAAAAAGTTGCCAATTATTTTGCTTTTCAAACAAAGAGTCAAGCTCTCAGACAAAGTAGTTGGGCAGAATGCCATTAACAGTTGGAGGAATAACAGTTAAAAAATTAATGTATCTTTTTATAAATAATGGCTACATCCCCAAATTGATTTATAAATTAATTGCTGTCTTATTGGAATAAAAAACATCTTCTGTGGATATGATTGATATCATCTGTCTAAGTCCTTGTTCTAGACCCCCCTCTTTCTTGGTTAGTGTATCACAGCTGGGGCTTTAATTTACTGATCATATTAACATGGATTAATAACTAACAATAGCTTCTTGCCATGTATCAACAGTCAACCATTACTGAATGGAACTGGGATTGGTCAAAGTTGCTGCCAAGTTATTTGGGAATGAATCAGATGACCTTCAGGATGCTGCTGGCACACAGGTAATTGTTTGGCAAATAATTGCACTTCCTTATTGTCTTTTTAACTTTGTAATACTCAATACAAATAGATTTTACTGGTGAAATTAAACATTTATTTTTAATATTGATTTTTTAAATAGAGGTACTTTTTGTCTTGTCTATTTCATCCATAGAAAGATAGTTTTCAGTTCCCATTTTGAGGTACCTAGTATGTTCCTTCTGTCTGAGACCTGAGTTTATGTTGATGTTGCACTTAGTACTTTTAACAGAAATTAGTAGCTTTTGCAAACCTATACTGCATGGGCAGATTTCAGCTGTATAGCACAGAACTTAAAGGATGTTTACTGAAGTTGTAATGAATCTTCAACTGGGGGCATGACAAGTGTAGCTAGAAATATAAAATGTTTCCTTAATAGTTTTTAACTAATTTAAATTATTTTAGCATTTTAGCATTCTCTTACTTGTAAAATATAACTGCATAATTGATAAGCAGCAATATTTGGTGCTGAATTGATATTGTTAAATTAGAAAATTGTAGGTGAAAAATAAATTTTCTAAATGTTTGACACTTATATCCTTGTGAAAACTGAAAAATTTGTATCTTGCAAAAAAGTTTAACATTCCATTCTTAATTCTGAATCCTCCTGGTGATATCTAATATGGTCATATTGCTCATCTTTTAAACTGAAACTTTTCTTTATTTAGAAACTAGAGTGACAGTTTCAAAAGTATGAGAATTTATACGTAAAAAATATTTTTTTTTGCTATTTTTATGCTGGTTTCTCAATTTATTGCTGGCAGTTAGTCTTAAACATTTAAGTCTTCATTTCATATATAAAGTATTTGTACAGTCCATTTCTAGTCATCTTGCTTAATTTTGCTGTGATTAATTTTTTCCCCACCCAAATTATTATCTTCCAAAATCTTAATGCAGTTGCTCAAAAGGTGATGCTGTTGAAAATGTGCCATTCAGTTCTTGTGTCTTCTGTTACCCAGGTGGAATATGGGTCCTCATGAACTTACTCATCTGTATTAGTAGAGTGATTTCTGTGTTAAATGGCAGACAATTCAGTATTGTTTGCTTTTTTGTTTTCTTTCCCTGATAGTTCTGCTGGATGCTTATGCTTGGGCTTCATTAAAAAAAAAAGTGGTTTGCCCTTTTAAAGGAGATTCTCATAGAAAGTCTTAGATTCAATATGGTTCTTGAACTTTCCCTTCATGTTGATGTCATCACTATGAGACAAAGGCAGCAAAGAGTACTGCTGTGATTTGCAAAGGGAACATTTTCTGTGGCTGTTTCGTCTCCTCTGTTATACTGAAATATTTAATTTTTCTTTTGATCTCTTTATAGAGTTTTGAAAGAGGTCATGTATATGCTTTCTCCGTATTTCTTCTGTATTTCAGGCATTTCTCGTATCATCTATTGTTGCTATTTATTTATTTTTTCATTATTTTTTACTCAATAATTGTCATCATCCTTCCTAATTTGAAAATGTCTCCATTCATTGCCCTTCTACATGATACGGAAATTCTAATCTAGAAGTGACATTATGCAAGCCATTAATGATTAGCTCATGGATTTATTATTTAACCACTCTACTTTAAAGACCAACAGAACATTTAAACCCATTCTGATCATTAAGTAGAACTGCTAATCTAGTGTCTGCCATTGTGACCAGTGTCTCCAACACAGCTCGTGTTTAGGTGACTTACTTTTTAGCACAGCCTAAGTAGGTCTGTAGGTCTGCTCATGCTTTGCAACTGCCTCGGCCAGTTCTAAGTGGTCTCATGGCTAATCAAGCTTTGCAGTAACTCAAGTGAGCCTTGTCCTTAGGTGATTCTCCATGCTTCTCCTTAAACTTGCATAAATCTCAAGAATTAAGGTTCAAGCTGAATGGGTGTCTGACTATTTTGACCTCTTGTTTATGATGAACATATTCTGTTTCTACTGTTTGCCTTCTGAGATGTATTAAACAAAACCACGGACAGTAGTAGCTTTTAAAAAGAGTCAGAATTATCAGTTTATAAAGAGGACTGCCAGAATAATTGCTCCTTTCTTTAACACATGCTAAAGCTTTCACTTATCTATTACTTCTGTGTAAGCAAAAATATTTTTACCTATTCACAGTGATACTGGGGTTTATTTGCTTTTATTTATATCATAAAATATATAAATTGATGTATTATATTTAAAGATAAATGCTGTCTGTTGCGTATGAAGTAAAATAAGTATGCTCTGCTCTCTCTTTGGAGGAAAAAGAGTAACAATGCTTAGGGGACTCATTTACCAGGGAAATGCTCCCCTAACATAGTTAATGACTGAGTTAGGTGGGAGGGGGGTTATGGGAGCATTGTCCCAGAGCCAGCAAGTGGTAGGCAAATTAATTGGTTGGTGGTTAGGGGAAAGTAAAAGACTTTTTAAGACTGGTTAAAAAGGGAATGAATTGTATACTGCTCATTGTTGGGTCCATTTGAGCATGTGAATCTAATCCATCCACCCCTATAATCCTCAAAGCAAAAGCGTTCAGGACATTTTTCAGATGAGCAATGTGGATGGTTAATGATATTATTTTATTTCAAGGCTATCAAATATAGAACATTGTCAGGAGAACCCTATAAGCAGTAACACAGAAACTTAATTTTCATTCCTATTTATGGTTCATACCTTTAGAATCCGTGAAGCTTTCCTTACAGGAAGAAAAGGGTTCTGTAGATAGATTCATTTCTAGTTTAACTTCTAATTGTTTTTATTTCTTTTTATGTATAGTTTGAGCTGCAAGAATGAAAATTAAAACATATTTTCAATTATACTTGAAATAAGCTTTTAATAATAAGTCGATTAACAGTCAGCTAAATTATAGTACCTGATCTACCCAAGGTTTTAAAAATGTCCCTCATTCTTGCACAGGTACATGCTGTTTTTTTAAATACTGGCACTTAACTTCTACATTCTTAGATATGGCAGTACCAAATAGAAGTTTCATACCTATAATACATGTATGAAGGCAAGAAGACCATGTGCATTTAATTATTGTTTAATTCACACGTATCTCTACTTTTAATCACTTTCCTGTCATAAAGGAAAAATTGTTGTTGTCTGGCTAAATCAGCATGTTGAAATTGTTTCTGCAGTTTAATCAACTATTTTATCAGCTATTTTCTCATCTTTTTAACTCTGGCCACTATCTATGTGCATATTATCACATTTGAAAATACTTTAGTAACATGTTGAGTTGATCACAGCCAGTAGCTAAGCATCCATATAGCTGATCTCTCATCCCAGCACAATGGAGTGGGGGAGAGAACTTGGAAAAACAAAGGTGAGGAAACTCACAGGTTCAGAGGAAGACAGTTTAGTAAGTGAAGCAAAGCTGCATACACAAACAAAGCACAACAAGGCATTCATTCAGTGCTTCCCCTCAGCAGGCAGATGTCCAGCTGCTTCCTGGAAATCAGGGCTTCATCTTGCACAGTGGTTACTTGGCAAGGCAAATGCCATGATCCCAAAAGGTCCTTCCTTCCTCCTCCTTACCCCAGCTTTTACTGATGCATATAACAGTCTATGGCATGGAATATCTCATTGTCATTTTGAGTCAGCTGTCCTGGCTGTGCCACCTCCCAGCTCTTTGCAAACCCCTAGCCCACTTGCTGGGTGGGCAGAGTCGGAGAAAGAAGAGGCCTTGGTGCTATGCAAACACTGCTCATCAGGCACAAAACCAAAGCACAGCACCATACATTACCCTTCTTGTTTATGTACTCTTCTTTACACTGATACATAAGTTAAATAGTTAAATACTTTCTGATCACTTATTTTCAGAGAAGTATCTCAGCAACATGTACATAATTATAAGATAATAATGTTTTGCTGGCTTTTGACATATGTGACCTTCTTTCCATAGTTCTGCAGGACCTCCAGGTGCACTGAATACATTACTGTAGAGAATAATAACTACATTCCACTCACTGTAATTGTGAGAAACAGCTAAGGCTTTTATTGTAACACATGAAGCCATTCTCCAATATTGCAGTAATTTGGTGTTCTAAGGAGGAGCATCCAGGATTTCCTCCTTCACTCTGAGGGAAGTTTCACAGAGTACTGGTGCCAGCACAGGGCAGTAAGTAATGATTTGATTGGAATTATGTGGAGTTGTGTGTGTGAGCAGGAGCACAATGGGAGCTAGAGGAGCAGAATTCATGACTGGCAAAGCCAGTGACACCAGGTATAGATCTTAAGAGCAGGAAACATAACAACTTACTTTACAACTGAGAGGGGAATGTGTTGATTTACCATAAATGCATCAGATGAGACATAGTACCGATTTAGAGAAATTATACATGTTAAAACCAGTATTTGTTCAAGTAAGAAATGTTATGAAAAACATCTAGACTGGAAATTAGATCATTTCCAACCGATTAACCAGTATAGCTCAGGAGCAGTTTTCCAGAAAGTGTTTGCAGAGTGATATGAGCTTAATTAGTTTTAAGCTGAAACAGGTTAGACAAGTTGTTTACTTCCAGTCATGTGTTCCTGTGATAAATATTATCAACTGCCCAGCAGCTTCTGAAAGCAGAGTATAAAACCTGAAATTGTTTATGTATTGGCTTTAAGGAAACTACTAAAAATTAGTGAGGTTTTTTTCTACTAAAAATGGATCATATATCTAGGCTTCCTAGTAATGTTTGCTGCAAAATACACACAAACTCTCACATTCTTCAGACTTCAGTATTTTTCTTAACATTGTCCAGACTGCATTCTATCTGGGAACCTACTGGCCTATTTGCAAGTGAAACTGCTTTTTAGGGATAGGAAAGTATTCTTGTCAGCCCCAAGATGAGGAGATCCCTTTATGATGTGGAAGCTGATGCTGGACCTACTGTCTCTCTTTTTTTGAAGCCCTTTTGACTTCACTGGGTGAGGACTGTCTATTTGCCTTTTGCAAATGAATTTCATATAGTGGTGGCATTTGTTCCCCATACTAGAGTTAGGTGATAAAATTATATATTTTGCCATTGATTAATAAAACTGAAATTAAGTACACAATTCTTGTTTAAAATTCTGAATGATTTTAGGCCAAAATATGCATAGCATTTGTATATTCTAGTGGATACACAGACACCATCTGTTGAAAATGGTAGCCATATGGTGAACTATTTGTGGAAAATGTTTATATTCATTGTGTTGTTGATTATCTAGATATCCAGAAAATGCTCTTTTAAAATCCAGTTTATCAACACATGGAAAAATGTATTATGTAGTTTTGAAATTTAAAAGAATGTCAGCAAACTACATGTGCTTTGCTGTCTGGAAGATTTTCTTTTTATGCAACTCTACAAAAGTCCAAATCTGAGAAATGGGTGAAAATACCCCAGATATAAAAAACTAGGAACTTCTGTATCAATTGTCTTCTTAGAATATATGAATGGAGGAAGAGCAGTTACTGGCATGATGCCAAAATAGAGACCATGTCTGCTTGGCAGACGATGCCAGTGTTACGTCTAGTGTACTTTCCAATGTGTTAGTCAATCTGTCTTTGGATCTGCGGATGCTCCTAGACCTTTTGTGTCCAAATTGCTGGATATTGGAAATCCATATTGTTGTTACAGCTACAGCCATTAATGATGTGGTGATGAAGAACTGAAATGCCATTAATACTACAGTAATCACCACCAGCTTGGTGAGATTATAATGGATGCCCTTATAACGCATGTGAGAATGGGCTTTCTAAAATGCATGGGAGGCTATGAAAGACAGTATCCCTTTGTTCCTGTGTCAAAAGATGCAGGTGAATGGTATTAATCTATTATTGTATGTCTCTTGGCTGATCATAGAGTCAGGTTTAAACCCTAATGCTAGACGTACTCGAAAAAAAAAAAAAAAGGGCGGAGGGGAAAAGTCACCAATTTTGAGGAAAAATTTTGACCTTTCTGGATAAGCAAGGACCCTTTTCCATAAATGAGTTGGTCAATAACAAGGTATATGTCACATCTGTCAGCATAAGGATTATCTCCCATCTGCTGATCCTCCGCTGACATAGCTAATGAAACTGTACTCTGACCTTAAAGGATCTGTCAGAAGTAGGTTTGGTTCCCTGCCTGGCAGTTTTAAAGCACTTGTGGCAGAACATATATCTGTAAGCAAAAGGGAAGATGGTAGCGTGTATTACGTACTCTTTGAATGCCACTTCAGCTACTGTTATGTGTACAGCTGTAGCATGAATTTCATCAGTTAAGTGAGGCCAAATGTGAGACTTCCCATATGCAGTATGCTTTAGAATTTCCTGGTTGTTAGCATTCTCTCTTTCCTGCAGACATGTTGATGAAGCCTATGAATAAAACAATATTGTCCAACAACAATTTCCAACAAAAGATGCTAAAAAGGAAGGGACTGCCATCTTCCAGTAACCTTACTTAATGTGAGCTCCTCTTTAATACTTTGAAGTCCTTTATGATGAAGCCTTTGCCTGCATAGGGTAAGGAAATATGTACTTAGCAACTGTCTTTGAAGTAATTAACTATAAAATTGCTTAAGTAAGGTTTCATTCTAATTTGATGCTATTTCTAATGCTCAAACCTGGCCTCTAGAAAAATAAAAGAAAAAAAAAGTCTTGGTGATACAAGTTTTGCATTTAAAAGTGCATTAAGCCCAGCTTATTGGCTAGAGCGTAGGCTGGTGAGCTAAACCCCATTCTAATAATAATAATGTCTCATTGTATCTTGCTTTCTCCATTTAAATTAGGTAACATTTGCCCACATTTGTGGCCTTTCATAAATTTTGAAAATATATTAAAAAAATTTGGAAAAATCCTAAATGAATGCAAGTGTATTAACAATGCACATATATATTTATTGTTGAGATTCACGTTTAATTTTTTTTTAAGGTCTATATTTTTTCTTCATAACCAGACATTTTTGTATACTGTAACTACATATCATTGTTTGGAAGTGTGACACTTCAACATTTTATGTCATTATGCAATTAACTTGGTGACTGCTTTCCCTTGACATCACTGCCTTTCCTAAAAAATAGATACTTCCTTTCATCTACAAATAATTTGCCTTCCTTTCAACTTTCTCACATCCTGTTGCTCACTCGGGAGTCTTAGTGGAGAAAATCATATTTGTTTTCTTGTCTCTTCTTTTCTTCTTCATTTTTCTGAGCTTTTCTGATCCAGGTTTTCTTTCTTGATAGATAGGTGGTGATCATAAATATGTACAAAACATGTAAATGTGTATTAAGGTATGCAGAGTACTGACTACTCTAATTGTACTCAATGGCTTAGCTATTCATCCTAGCTATAGGCTTTTGACACCCCTACAAAGGAAGAGGCTATGGGACACAAGCCAACAAGCTAAAAGTCTGTTTTGCTCACCAACCCATTGTTTCTTTATTCTGCTTCTTTTAGTTGAGGGATTTTCAGCAAAGTGCTAATAATGCAGAGTAATTCAATTTCCATACAGGGATCTCAATTTCTGAGCAAGCTGTAAACAGTTCAGACATGCAAATCACCTGTAAGGTAGAGGGGAAAGTATTAATATTAGGCTTAAACAGATGGAATGTCTGGTCCTGCAAGTCACCTTCAAGGTTTCTTCTACACTGCAAAATTAGTCTGTAGCAAAGCCAGGAGTAGAACCTGGCTCTTTTGACTAAAATTTTAAGAGGCAAAGGTACCATATAGTAATTGATCTGTGGGGAATTTTTATGTGCACAGCCCTGGGTGGTAACAAAGGGGAGGTGGCTCAGCTTTTGTTAACGCTTAATTGCTTAGCTAATTTGAATTACCTTGCAGTCTTCTTAGGGAATGGTGAGCGAATTACTTTGCTTTCAAAGGAGATGGGGAACAACTGTAAGCTTTCTTTCAGCATTCAAACACTTATTCCTGCCATAAAGTAAGTACTGGTAAGTCAGGACTGCTGGCTGCTAATGTGTAGATCACAGACCTTTGTACCTATAGTCACTCTCTCAGAGCTACAGCTTTCCCACATGTTGCTGGCTTTCTCATGGCATTGCTGCTGAACTTCCTCTGGCTCAACCTGGTTCAGTAGCTAATTGCTTATGAAAGGATGACAAGTCACAAATTTCTCATTGCCTTTTCACAAATTTCTTACTGCCTTTTCCCTAGGCCCAGTTGTCAAACAGGCCTTGGAAGCTTTAGAATCATGATACAGTTTTGAAGATTCATCACAGCTAGGTCATTTCCCATGTGCTCTTAATGGGTTCTAAAATGAGTGGCAAGTAGTCAGTTTAAAATCCACATGGACTCTGTGAATTGGGGATTTCTGACATGGACTCTGTGAATTGGGGATTTCTGATGCTGACTGATACTCTGGCCCAGAAAAACTGTTTGTTTTGTTGTGTTAGTGGTTGTTTGTTTTTTTTTTCTGTAAACTTCCTTCTGGGATCTAACAACAAAATTTAGCCTTTGCAAAGAGTGGGAAACCATTATGCATCCTGCATCATATAGCAGAGAGTGAATTCAGAATTGTCATTCTAATAGTTGACACTGGAAAATGTCATTGAAGAAAGCTTTTTCATGTTATTCTTTAGATTGACAGGTTATGACAAAACTGCATTCATGTTGCTTGAATACATCTTTTGTCTAGTTTTACATGCTTTTTGACTTGTCTAGAAAATGACATATTGAGTTTTTCGTTAGCCTTAACCAGGTGTGATTTTCTTTATGGAAGGTACCTTGGTAGGACTAGAGTTGAAGGCGAATAAACCAGTGAAGCATAGAAAGGCCATGGCCCTTCTTCAGATGGTAGCGACGAATTGAAAGACTCATTAATCAACAGCCAAGTCACAGGTGTGATGGCTTTCCTGCAAACTGCCAACAGACTGTGAAAGTCACATCCAACACATGAAACTGCTAAACTAGACACATCTATAAACATTATTAAACTTTTGTCTTTCTATTTTGGTTCAGAAACACAACCCTATCATATTTTTATTGTTGATTGGTTTTGTTGTGGGTTTTTTTAAGCAAAAGTGTTTGGTTTTGAATAAATACTATTCATTTTAGGAAACAAAAGAAAAGCATGATACTGTTTTCATCTTTTGATCATTTTAATACAATAACAAGTTCATTTAAATGGACATGCAGTTTTGATTGCAGTGATAAGTGTACATATCATTATACATTTTTATACACAGAAAGTACATGCAAAATCTTTATCAGAAAAAAATTAGTACAGGGATTTTCTACACTTAAATGAGTGGTCATCTTCCATGATTTTCTAGTCCTTTCCTCTAGCACAAAAACTATCTGGAACAAAGGTTCAGTTATGCTGTAGTGCTGCAATGTAGACAGTAATAAAATGTTTAAAATGCAATGAAGTTTTTATCATTTAATCAACCTGCACTGCATTTTTCACCTGCACTGATGGGAAAACTCCATAATAAGAAGCCAAAGAATGAAATCTCCATATGATTTTTCCACATCAATTCTTCCTTCTGTGCATCCCCTGGAATGAAGGAGAGTCTAGTCAGAGGTCTTATATCTCCCCATTAATTTTTTTTCCCGCAGATTATGCTTAAATTGATATACTCCCTATAGATAAAAATTAATTTTAGTCTGTCAAAGAGCAATGAATATGAATTTGCTTGGGTTTTTGTATTTGCTAATAAGTTGCTTTCCTTAATTCTCATCTTTTTCCAAATATGGATGCTCAAGATATTAAAAATTCTTATTTAAAATCTGAACAGATGAGAACATTATCCACCTTCATCTGAGATGAGGTATTTCTTCAGTTAAGTAGTCTGATCTTCTGTTTCCCTTTTTAGCACATCTGTCTCGGTTTTTAACTTCATATCTAGAAATTAATTTTATTTTGTGGTCCATATTCTCTACTGTTTTCAGCCTAGATTGCCAGTTGTAAAGTTACTTTGGTCTTACCCAATCTAAGTCAATGTATAGGTATAATGCCTGCTGGCTCAGCAACACTGTAATGCACGCAAAAGTCAAGGAAGCAATAGTGCTGCGTTTATTGAAGTAATAAGGTATTATAATAGTGATATATCAAAAGTGATATCTGCTTTGCTTTACAAGGCTCAGTAAGCAGATACTTGAATATACCTGTCTTTAAGATATATCTGTAACAGATTTTATCTGACTACTCAGTGTAGTGCTACTGCTTGTTATTGGAGGGCTTGTTAAAGTATATACAGCTGTCATGTCATGTCACCCATTTTAGAAAGAACTGTTGTAATTTCATTTTAATGGCAGTGTATTTTGAAACAGATTTTACTGTTGGGATTGGGAGAATTGTATTTTGTTTCAAGTTTGACCATAGGTTATTGTGTATATTTTTTGGATTATAGCCCATTAACTTTCTGCTGTTGCTTTAACTCAGTAATTAAACCCACCTTGCAAAAAAACCCACCTCCTAGAATAATAAAGAAATGGTCCTGTTTATTGTACTAATAAAGACCGTGACAGCTGAATTTAAGTACAACCAAACTCTTCCCACTAAAGTGTTAATGAAATTATCGATAAAAAAGTATAATGATTTCTTTTGGGATAATTACATGGGTAATTTAACAGCACATTTGGATAAAAACTGAAAGCATTTATGTGATATATAGTTAAACCTCTCTAAATGACATATAGAAAATCAAAGGCTTTCTTACTGCCTTTCAAATACAAAAGAAATCTTTAAAAATGCTAAGCTTCTCTTAAAAAGTAAATTTATTTTTTATTTTAATCATATTTTCAACATTGCAGTATTTATTGTTTTATTCGGAGTGACTGTCAGATCATACTATAGAAATAGCATTTAAAGTACTTTCTAGTCTCAAAGTCAGTGCATACACGATTTGATGTTCTCTTGCATAGCTCAGGGAAAAATGGTTGTTCTGTAAGAATTTTTGTACAATATTTTCAGAATTTTAACAGTAAGAACCAATAGTATTTGAATAGTAAATACATTTATATGACAGTGACCTCATAGGCATTCTGTTTTAAAAGCAATAAGCCACCATTTCAAATCATGTACAGGAATTAATCTAATCTGGTAGATGTCCCTTAATTCTTTTTTTTTTTTTTTTTTGGAAAGAGTTTCTTCTCTAGCATGTCTCTGCTGCACTGAAGCATCTGCAATTCATAGAGGGAAAGGTACTTCCCCAGTAGGCCAGGCACAGGTTATTTATTACTTTCATTAAGTCATAGCACCTTAAACTCATCTGGAGACCAAGGGTGATCACAGAACATCTGATAAGCATGAACTCCATTAAATGAATTGATGCTTGACACAATTGTCATTTTTCTAGTTGTTTTATATTATAGCCACAAGCTGAAACATGTTCACCAGCTTCCACCTTCCACAACCACCCAGTGTGGTCTCAGAGAAACAAGCATAAGCTCCCTGTTCACAATAAATCACACATATGACTTGGGCTAATGCAAAGCTCATTTTTTCTTAGACCCAGCTCCAAAGCTACTCAACATGAGTTGAAGCATCAACCTATATTAAGCAAAGACAAGTGAAAGACACATGATCATATGTCTTTCAAATACAAATAGCAAGTGTCAACAGCAAATATCTCTCTCTCCTCTCTTCTTTCTAATACTCTCCTAAAAATTTCATGTGTGCCTTGAAGATTAACAATAGCAGAATGGCATTTTATGGGATTCGAAACATAAGAACTCTCCAGCAAAAGTAGAAACTACAGCTACCAGCAGACACTGAAAAATTAAACACACTCTCAAAATTGGATCTATTAGACATACAGGGAACAGTTTATTTGCTTTTGCCAGTCTCTGCAAACAGCCTAACAATGTATCGAGGAGTGAATCTAGGTGACAGATAACAGCAGCAATTCTCTGGACACTTGTTCTCCATCTGTCATAAAGAGATCATTGACCTCTGTCTATCTAAAATTCAACCCAAAATAGTCATAGATCAAGGTGATATATGACATTCAGATGTTTTAAAGTTGGGCTCAAAGATCATTCTCCAGCATTATGCCTCAAATAGAATGGTTTGATACTAACTGGTCTGAGTCAACCAGCTTCAGGCAGTAACTTCCTGAGCAAGAAAGATTCAGTGATAGCCAGCTGGCAAAGGGTATTACTGTATTATTTTTCCACCTGGAAAGGTAGGGAGCCCAGAACAAGGCTTGTGTGATGATCATTTCACAGTTTTAGAATCATAAAATCATAGAATAGTTAGGGTTGGAAAGGACCTTAAGATCATCTAGTTCCAACCCCCCTGCCATGGGCAGGGACACTT
>JAOEHY010049377.1:0-22405 GCA_025447955.1 Psilopsiagon aurifrons
AAAAAAAAAAAAAAAAAAAAAAAAAAATTTAGAAAATTTGTTTTTAGTTGCAGAGATAAAGCAACTTAAGTTATTAGCTGTCAGTCTCAAAATTAAAGCTGCAATGCAAGGAAAAAAAGGTAAAATAATAGCAAGATTTTGTCATCATCAGTAATAAAACTATAATGTATTTGAATGGAGTGAGCAGAATTGAATCCAGCAGAAAGATTTGTCTGTATAAAATCTGACTTTATTGTGGAGTTTGTTTGATTAACTGCAAAACATCTGTCCTTTAGTCAGAGTGAAGAAGAATAATTATTATACAGTCCTATTGCTTTTTATTTAGCTGTGATTTACACATCAGTAGCGTGTGATTAATATTTTATTACTTTTAATGAATATATATTCTATTTTTACATTTTTAAATTAATATTTTATGCCTTCTGGAAGCCATTCTTCAGATGAAGACAGCTTCTTTTGAATGATGAACAAATCAGATGTATTCTTTAGAACTGTTGGAAAGATTGCTTAATTCTTGCATGCAATGGTAATATACTTCTTCTATTTAAAAATTAAACTTTTAAAAATTGCATTTATCCTGATATTTATGTTTAATGCTTAAGAGCAACTAGTGGTTGTTAGCCTAGATCATAGGAATTTAATAGAACCCTGTTTCCCCCAAATAGTTTTAAGAATACCTATCTTCAGTGTTGAAAACTTGAAAGAGCCATAAGGGTGGCATTCACTCGGGCAGAACAAAGGCTATCCTGCAGTTCTACAGACACAAAGCCCCATCTCTAGGGAATAGTGGGATTTTATTGAGTCCTTTCTCTGATAGTTTTGTTCTAACTGGGAGTGTGAAATGGGGAATCACACCACTAGGGCAGCCAAATATGCTAGCCTTAGAACTGGACTGTTCTTCTCTGTCCTCTTTCTAAATTCTGATTAGTCTTTCTTCCTATTACTTGCTTCCCTTTATTTTGATTCCGAGGAAACAGAGTATTTTTTGTTCACCAAATGGTAGTTATCTCTTGGTTGCTGTGCTTCATAAACTGCATTTCAAACTGTTATTTGGTGAAGTCCTCCTGGAACAGCAGCAGGTGCTGGCCATGAAGAGCTTTGGAAGAGAGGTTATTTTGTTTAAAAGCTCACTTTGGCTTTGTAGATATTTTGTTTCCTTTAAAGAAAAAAGGCTTTTGTTCTTCTGTGGCAATGCATCAAGTGGACTCTCATTCATGGTGCACATGGGTATCAGCACGGATATTTTCCCATTGTTGGCATATGCCCAGCAGTTTTATTAGCACCATACTGTTACTGCAACACAGCATATTCCTCTTAGCAGTAGTAGGCTGCTAAGTATGCAACATACTGATTAAGCAGTCCAGAGTCCTGGAGTATTTTCCTGGGGCTTGAGTTATCCTACATTGTACAGCTGAAAGTACCTGCCCATGAAATACAAATTCTCTTGGTTAGGAAAGAAATTAGTGTTTCATCTTATTATGGATATTGTTTGCAGGTTTTCTATGCTGAACTTTGTGAGCACATCCTGTTTTGGGTCCGGTTGCAACATCTGCATTCAGTTTGAATTTAGACGCAAATCACTGGTTGTGTTAGTGGCAAAAAAGTAGTTCTTCAGCTGCATCAGTTAGTCAGACTCGGTCCATGGGACTACCTTAGCTTGTTACAGTAGCAGTTAATAAATCCCATTAGGTTTTGAGTGGTAGTAGCGGGCTGTGTGTCTAAAACACTTTTTTTTCAGGAATGGTGCTTAGTCTTTGTGGATGTTTGGTGTTATGGCTCTCCGAAGGGAAATACCAGCGAAGGTCAGTTAGTTCCAGTTACTCCGGTTTCAGTTTATTAGAACAGTAGTTCATTCCGTTGGTAGATCCAGGGAAATGAGAATGTCTGCAAACCCATAGTTATGTCAGGAGTTAATATATAGCTTGACTTTTTTTTTGTACTGAACTCATATGGCACAGCTTTGAAAAGAAATTATATGTATACAGTTTGAATGTTTGAAAGAGATAAGAATATTTAGACATAAAAAACAATATTTTCAGGAAAAAAGCTCTCAGGATTATCAAAGCCTTTAGTTAATACCCATCCAAAGGTAGGTTGAATGAATACCTGTATCTTACAGGTGTGTAAGTATTTAAATGTGTAACCATCTTTCTGTCATTCCTTATGATTTACTGCAAGGGTGGTGAGGCACTGGAATGGGTTGCCCAGGGAAGTTGTGAATGCTGCATTGCAGGTGGTGCTCAACCCCGGGTTGGACAGAGCCTTGGGTGGCATGGTTTAGTGGGAGGTGTCCCTGCCCATGGCGGGAGGGGGTGGAGTTAGATGATCTTAAGGTCCTTTCCAACCCTAACTGTTCTACTATTCTCTGATTCTATGGTGTAGTAAATTCTTGATGCCACTGTGGAGGTTGTTGACAGAAGGATTTGTAGTCAGGCTGGGAGGTAGCAGTTGGGATTTCTGGATGTCCAGGTGGACTGAAAAGGTTATAAAGATTGCACCTAACATCAGGAGAGTGACAAGGAGAGAAATAAGCTAATTGGGAAGAAAATATTCTACTTCTTTCTAAGCCCAGGAAGAAAAAAAAAAGGAGAGATTTTAAGATGGTGGGATTTTGCCTCTTAGACATCTTCAGTGCCTTAGCTGGGACATACTAGAGCTGATAGCCCATTAAAGAGCATCTAGGCTTTGTGGCTTCTTTAGACAAAATCCCAAGTTTCTGAATAAAAAAAGGAATAGGGAAGGCCAAAGTGGGAATGATGGTGGTGTGTGTTTGTCAGTGTGTCTGGGAATGAGAGCCATCCAGGCTGACCTCCCAGCATCAACATGGCTGGCTGTTCTCGAAAGTATCCAACTGCACTTAGGCTAAAAAACTGTGCTGCAGTTTTCTAGGCATAGGAATAATTTTCCTGAAAGGAGAGAGTGTGTTGCTATTCCCGTCAAGGGTGTTAGAAACTGTCAAGAGTTTCAGAAAACTAAACACTCTTCTTCAAGGGCCACATTTGACTACAAGAATTTCCTCTGAAAGCCTGCAGTGCTACATGCAGCTATCCATACTAGGGCAATTATATAGAAGAAAAGATGACATTTATAATTTTACTGAATAGTAATGATTACATTTTTAGTAGTAATAGGATTAGATTTTTTATTTGAAATCCATGCAAATATGTTTATTTGAAATCCATGCACATATGTTAATATGTGGGAAAGAATCAACAACAAATGAGTTGTGTTTAGATCAGTACATGAGATAGTCAGGAAGAATAAGCAGAATTCTACCTTAGTGTATGGCTTTGTAGTTCCTTCGATAGTCATCCTTTTTTTCCTTTTTCTTTTTTTTTTTTTTTTTTTTTTAACCTTATGGAATTCTGAGTGTGACCAACCAAATGTGGTGAGAAAATACTTGTCTTGTGTCAGCGTTTGATTGTTTTCTCATGTGAACTGGCACACCATACAATGCAGAAGAGACACCTGGGCTATAGGCAGACATATGAAGGTAGAAGATGTTTATTTATTGCAGTTTGGGTAGAGGAAGCCTTCAAAGAGTGAGTGGACCAGTTTAATTCGACATAAATGTTTCTGTGTTCCTGGTGTAAACAGGCCCTAATGTGAACAAGAATTTGTTCCAATTTGGGATTGATTGAGTTTGTTAGATTAGGTTATAAAGTAGGTAAGTAGATTCAGGAAAGCTTAAAAAACATTAAAACCTTGTTTCTGTTGACTCCATAGGGGATGAAGTAGTTACCTTGTAGTTATTACAGCAGTAGTGAAGAGAGGTATCAAGTTAAAAATCGGTGGAACAACTGCAGAAATTAAACTACAGTAAATTATAAGGGTGCAATGGCTTGCTTCCAAGATTTCTGGAGGAAATACATATCTGAGCATCTGAGTGACTTCTAAATCTGTAATTTTTCTTTAAATACTATGTCTGATCTGGAGGATAGCCAACTGTTGGGAAGAAAAATTGTGTCAGGAATGAATATGTTGAAAATTAATATGTTGAACCTCAAACAAATAATTATGAAAAAAAAAGTCAGCATCCCGAAACATGTAGATGAACAAGTTAGGATGATATAAGACTGCTGCTCACATTAAGGAGACAAATGCCCAGATCAGCCAATGGAAACAGTTGTGTCCAATCTCCTTCTCCCTGTCAGCCTGGCTTAAAATGAGTTACAGTCTTACTATCAAACACTTCTCTTACTGGTAGTGTATTCCTTCATAACTGTTCATGTTGTATGAACAAATTAATTGAAAGGAGAAATGTGTGTTCCTAAAAAAAAAAAAAAAAAAAAAAATCCAAAACCAAAACTGTAAATAATTTGACATTGTAGTTGTTTACAGCAAACACTTCTCTAAGTTTTTTTTTTTGTTTGCTTGTTTTTCTCATACCATATTCTGTAAATGGAAGTTGTATGGACTCCTTAGGCCTTTTGTATTCTTTTAGAGATGGAGTTTTCAGGTCAGGAATTGTTTTCAAGTCAGGAATTGATTTTGGAAAAGCTAGTTCTTGTGACAGAATAGATGAAACTTCTACTTCAACATTGAAGTAATTATGTACTGGACAGTGTTATCTCCTGTCAAACAATTACAACGGAAAGACAAGATAAAATGGTTTGTATATGAAAAAAGAAAAAAAAAAGATGTGATTAAGTGATACAAAACTTTACTTCGATCTGTTTCAGTAATTATTTTGGACTTTCCCTATGTGAACTATTTTTCTAGAGTTGAAAACAGACAAAGGTTAAAGAGAAAAAAATCCTTGTGATGAGTGGGTAATTAAAATCCTACATATACATTGAGATTAACATGCTAAAGCTTTGAAATGGAAAAGGTAGAGATACGATGAAGGTATTTAATAATACATGTGCTAGTTTCAATGATTTTATTTTTTTCCCATTAGACAAACAGAAAGTCATATCATGGGAAAAGAAATTTGAATTACAAAATATTTTAAAATTAATTATACATTAACCAGAGAGTATTGAAGTGAGAATTTCAGGAGAGTTTCCCTCTTCCAAACCCCTATAGAGGTATCATATCCAGGCAAACCTTTTTTAACTGCAATAGAAGAGCAAAAAAGAAAAACAAAAAACCAAAATTGCATGCTCTGAATGCCATTAAAAAATCTTTTGTATTACATCATGTTACACTATTGCTTGCCAATATTTGGGGAGAGGGGTGTGGGGTTTAGCTGTTCCTCTGGGGCTTTAGCTGTTCTGCTGAAGAAATCTACCTTTTTCTAAAGGAAGGATACCAGACAGTAAGGACCATCAATTTAATTGTTTCTCTTTTGGTTACTGCACCACTAGGCTGCTTGACTTACATGACTCTTTGACAAGCACATGCTAGTCTTCCTATTCTTGCTTGTGTGGGTAGATAGCAGCCTCCAACTACTTACATTAGCACCTAGCTCACTTTAGGGTAACAGTACTGAATGTTTGGTGCATCTAAAGAAAATGACTTTTTTCACTGTTGCCTCTTACAAAGTAATGAAGCTATTGCTGTTTGCAGCTCAGAGGTGCTCTTGTTTAGCTGGAAAATTAAGTTTTACTGGAAGTAAGGACATGTTCCCTGTTGGGGGATTAATTTTCATCGTCGTAGGTGTTCTGCAATAGAATGAGAAACCTGTATCATGTCTATGGCTGCTCGATTTTGCAAGTAAATGTGTAACCAAGATCATGGTCTTGCTCGCATACTAGCTAGGTATTAATGACATATGGAAGGACACTAAATAAATGCCTGTAATGTATTGAGAGCTTACATTTCTACTTTATCTGTCTTAATTGCATCATATTTCTCTTGGTATTAGTGACATGTTATGGGTTTCTGGACATGAAAACACACTTTACAAGATCAGCAGGGAGAAGGACATGCAGATAACCAGTATATTTTTTAAATTTTTTACTTCTGATTGGAACAGATTTCATGTTGGTTTCTTCAAATAGTCACCCTGGGTGTATAGGTAGAAATGCAGAGCAACAAGGCACTGAAGTAGAATATACCTAGAAAATCTTAAAGCCTCTTCAAAGATGGTGTCAGACATGCAGGCAGTTTGTAGCAACTGTATCATGCATAAGTCTTCTTCAGCAGCTGTAAAAGTACAGCAGGTTCTGGTCTAATGTTTCCTTGAATGCAGTATGATCATGATGTGAAATTGAATTCTGAATACCTGTGAAAATTAAGTGTGGTTTTTGAGTCCATGACAAGTTACCAGTACATTCTGTTACATATAGGCTATGCAACTGACAAAACCTGTATAATTTACTGCTTGTTTAGTCTTTATCAAACAGATAGAAAACTGCAGAAAGTAATCCTGTAATATATATGTAGTAGAGTGATACTTTCTATGGATTTAAATTAGAACAGTTACATTTTTAACTTCCCAGAAGGATTTAGAATATTAAGGCTCACTGAAATAGATACATAACTTCAAGCTCTTTTGAAACTTCTGCTTTTTGATTCTGTGTTCATACTTGCAAAAACCAACCTGTTACTTATCTCGTAATTCAAGCTGATGCTAATTTTATAAGAGTTGTGCACAGTTTTGCATGGTTTTTGTGTAATGTTGAAGTGAGAATATAAAAATGATATTTCTGTGGTTTGTAGTGGTTCTGTATATACCATAGAAGAAAGTATGCAAAAAATGCATTGACAGGTGAGGATCATAAAATACTTGAAAAATTAAAAAATGAGTAATATTTGTTTCCTGTGTTTGGATAAGAATTTGTATCCAATCTATCTAGTATTTAAGAGTAGTTGCACTCAGGGTTCCTACCTCATTTAGAGTACAACAGAGCCATTTTATGCAGCTGCCAGGAAAATAATTTAGATCTGTGTATGAGCTACCTACTCTTTCTTCTGTAGTTCCAGTTAATCATCAAGTACATCCTTCAGAGGTAACAACAGAGACACTGTTTACTGATACTTCTTTTGTGTAACTCTTAGAGTACTGGAAATATTAAACCCCTTTCCTAACACTTTGTAATTAGGGATGATAGTAGGTTCTTCCTATGAATCTGCTACCTGTAGCATTTTTACTTCAAAATACAAAAGCTGAGCTCTCTTGAAGTGATAAGTGCATGAACTGTCATACAACTTATTATTCCTCTTACAGCTTGCTACAGAAATGTTTTGCCTCAGAAAGTAAGGCAGGAATGAACCTCAGTTATTAATAATATTCGCTTTATTTGCAGTACATATTAATGCGAACTTTTCTATTTATGGTGGCTAACACTAGATGGCACTGCTTTATGGTCTTTGTAAGTTGTAATATTTTTCTTAAAATATTCATTCTCTTATTCATGACATAATGAATTGTCACTGGGTTTGTAGAATGATTTCTCCAGGATTTGTGGCAAATGGAAAGAAAATGCTACTAAAATAATTTTTGAGAAAGGTTAAATCCCTAAGGATATTGGTTTTCTGGTTAAGCATTTAGTAAGAGGAGAAACATGCTGTTTTGACAAGTCTCTGTTCCAGGACTAGTAAATAAAAAATATCAGACAAAAAAGCTGTAGTAAGAATATTCTTCAATTTCTGTGTTGCTGACATCTTATCCAGTTGTAAACCAGCATATAATGTCTTTTACTTCTTGTCAGGTAGGTAATCATGTAATCCTAAATTTGCTAGCTGGCAATTCTTTTCTAATCTTAAATTGCTCTGTAGTTAATGCAGTCTTTAGGCAATTGCATAATGAACAGGAAGATATAAAATTACTTTATGCTTTCTGCCACTGGAGCGCTAGCAAGGTATATGGCTGATGCTGATTATTGAATAAACTTACGTGAATATGCTGCTCTAACAGCTCCACCCCCCAATTCAAAAGTGTATTTAGCACATCATCTCTGCAACAAGAACGGTTTACTAAACAGCAGTCACAAAGTTATAGAGCCAACCAGGCTTAAATACATCAGCAGCAGTACCCTGCCAAATTAAGGGTGCAGGAGCTGTTTGAAGGAGCTGTTTGTGTGTGACATCTTTTCGAAGTTTAAGGTGCCATCACTGAATCTATCACTGGAGTTAAACATGCTGCGGTAACAAAGGTTGGTAGGACTTCCATAAAGGGTAGTAAAGTCTTTATCCGATGGTCTGTTTTACTCCTGGATTTTGTTGTGTAGTTACTGTGGCACAGTGGGGCTCCAGACCTGTCTGGTTCCTTGTTTATTTGAAGAACACTGTAACAGTACTATTGTCCAATGGCTCTGTATGGATGAAACACCTTTTGATCTCCAGTAAAGCTGTCTCAGGAGTGTCTTCAGTTCTTCAGGCTTGAAGTACTCTAAGGCATTTTTTAACCAGAAGTTGACTGAAATTCCTTTAACGTACAATTCACTGTGGGATTCTCTCAGGAGTAAGTACTAATACTGTTAATAATGGCAGTCAGTAGGCATTAGCTGTTGTCAGGTTTTGAATGACTAAAGAGTTAGACATTCACTTCTGACTATGACATTTCCAAAGGATTCTATCTTTAAGAATTATAATGGTGGGTGAAGCTATGCATGTGATTTGGGAGCTTATTCCAAAAAAAGTATTTACCACTCTAGCTTTTGGTGAAAATTAAAGTTACTCTCCCATGTGTTCATACTGTGTAGTATCAGGATTAGGAACTCTTACAGCCTTTTTTTCAAGTGCTTATTGTAATACAGAATGTAGTGGTTGTTCTTTCGGTTCTTTGACGTTTTTTGTTAGCACTTTTCTTTTTTATTAGTAAAATGCAGTTATGAAAAGTTAGCAGTATTTAGCACAGTACTTTCAGAAAATTCTCTCAGAAGCGAATACTGTAAACTCCTTAAAAGAAAATATTAGAGTTATTGCACAAAATACTTCTCAAACATGCTTTTTTAATTAATGAAAATTGAATAAAATGGTTGTTCTTAAGTTACTTTCAACAATGAATATTGTGTGTTTCGTTGTGCATTTAATTGAACTGGTTACTCTTGTGAAATTATACTTTTAAATAATGTGCAGATTTGGTTTTGGTGATAACACACTGATGTTTTAGTTGTTGTCAAGTAATGCTTGCCCTGAGCAAAGACTTTTCAGTGTCTCATGCTCTGCCAGTGAGGAGGAGCATGAGAAACCAGGAGGAAGCAGAGACAGGACAACTGACCTGAACTAATCAAAGGTGTTTTCACTTTATGCCTGGTATATAAACTTGAGGGAGTCACCTGGAAGGCCCAGATTGCTGCTTGGGTCAGGCTGGGCATCAGTCGGTGGGGGAGGGCATTTGTGTGGTGCATCTCTTGTGTTTCTTGGGTTTTATTCCTCTCTCTCTTGTTATTTCTCTTTTCATTAGTATTATTAATACCACTATTATTATTACATTTTATATTATGCAAATTGTTAAACTTTTCTTATCTCAGCCTGTGGGTTTTACTTTTTCCATTTCTCTTCTGTATCCCACCAGGGGTGGGTCCGGATGAGGGTGGGAAATTGAGTGAGTGGCTGCAACTTCTTCAGCCACTGTAGAAGTACAACTCATTCAGTTGCTGCCTGGGGTTAAACCACGAGAAGCAGAATGCAACATGAAGCAGTAGTGATGCTGGCTTCAAATTGGAAGGAGCTAGGTTGGAGAATTACTTGCCCTGGATATTGAGACTATTGTTGATGTCTTCATGCATCATCCAAGTGTTTGACACAGACAGGAATCTTACTGACTTACATCACCTGTTGGTTTTGGTAACAGTGTGTTTGTGTCTGATTCCAACTGTCATTCAATCTCTTTTGTTTAAAAAATTGTATTTGTTGACTCTGCTTATGTTTTAGTGAGGAAACCATTTTTTCACTAGATCCGGAGTTAGCAGCCCATTGTACCCATGGTTGGAATTTGAACATCATTCTGTATTCATTTTGGGATATAATCCTCTGAACTGGTGTATATCTAAAGAGAGTCTGAGTGAAATGTGATGAAATTATATGAGAAAGTGTCATATAGACTGCTCTGTGACAACAAATAAGTCTTAAAATGAGTCACTTTCTTTTAGTGCTAGGGAAGTGATTTTACTAACACAGGGAAATATTGTTATGCCTTAGGCTGTTCTGTCTCTACTTGACTCAAGTCAAACTAAGACTCCTTCCCTGACTTCCCTTATTGTTTTGCTTTCAGATATAACTGTAAAAGAACAGGCGTACATTTTATGCTCCTCAGTGGCAGCAGAATGAGGCTGCTGCATTTCTGCCTTCAGTACCTTGTAGGAAAATTCTTAAAGATAAGGATCAATCTTATAATAAAAAAATGAAAAAAACCCACCCTATCCTTAAAAACACTGGAGAATTTTTGGTAAATGGCCTGTTGGTCTGTTGTTTGCAGAAGTAATAATCTGATTACTTTGAAAACACTCAGTGGTGTTTTATTTGCCAGGTCTTAGAAGATTGTGGGAGTTTCAGATATTTCCTAGTTTCCATATCAAGATGACTGAAAAGTAGCCACTTTATTTCATAATGAATATGTGAATTTAAAAATGAAAAACAGAAGGTGGGTAAGAGCACTTCTGAGCATATGCATATGTATGAAACTTTGCACGGTAAGTAGCATTACAGTCACAGCAGTAATCTGGGGCTGTTCTTTGTATAAGGATACATTATATTTACAAACAAAATATGAATTTCCTTCATGACTGTAATATATGTATAGAACAGCTCCTTTATAGGTGCTTAAAATAAGGGATGCTGGGGAGGGGCTCTTCATTAGGGTCTGCAGTGATCGGACAAGGGGTAATGGGTTTAAACTTAAACAGGGGAAGATTAGATTGGATATGAGGAAGAAATTCTTTAATGTAAGGGTGGTGAGAAACTGGAGTGGGTTGCTCAGGGAAGTTGTGAATGCTCCATTGCTGGCGGTGCTCAAGGTCAGGCTGGACATAGCCTAGGGTGATATGGTTTAGTGTGAGGTGTCTGTGCCCATGGCAGGGGGGTTGGAACTAGATGATCTTAAGGTCCTTTCTAACACTAACTATTCTATGATTCTATGATTCTATGTTTTAGAGTTTTGTATGTACAGTGGTAATGGCTAAATATCTTTACAAATGCACTTTGCAAATCTTCAGTGTTACCATGTGCTGTCACTGCTTTATAGAATGTAACATATTCCCAAGCTGTAGAAAACCCTGCAGCTTTCTTAAATAAGCTTTTATATGGTGATTCATATAAAATGTCATACAGTTTGGTACCACACTGCAGGAACACTTGGAGATGTGTTAGTGAAATATCTGATGAGCTCTCCAGTACTCTCTGCTTTGTACATTGCACAGTAACCTAGAATTTCAAACACGATGAATTTGTGTTTATTATATCACATTAATTAATCTGTCTAATGAAGCTGTATTTTACATAAGTCTCAGGGGCTTAACTGAGTTGTTTCAAACAAGTGGGCTAAATTGTACTGAACAAGCATTTTGTTTTTTCTGTTTTTCTACTTTTTTTTTTTTTGTGGTAATGTGTGAACTCATCTCTGCAGATGCTTTCTTGGGACTGAATCTTTGGCATTCAGTAGAAGTCTTAAGTCTTGGTAGTTAACCTAAGAGGAAGAGTTATTTACATTCTCTGTATCCATTTCTGAAAAGGTCTATCCTAGACGATATGTCTGGCTTTTTTTGTGAAACGGTAAGAGGGAACTGTACAATTCCTTACCAGAAAATAACACACTAGTCATAACACACAAATACTTTAGGAAAAGGAGACTCTTTTCCAGAGGTGCTGACAAATTTCCCAAGATCATCGTCCATTATCTATTTTTCTGAATTAATGTGTGCAAACGAACCATGGAATAGTTGCTGTGTAAACTGAACACTTACTACAGAGAAAAAACTTAAGGAGGGCTCTGGAGAAGGGTGTTTTTCTTTTTGAAATTAAAGTAAGGTCACTTAATCTTAAAAGTGAATAATCTCTCCCTTCTTAAGCACTACTTTCTTGAATATTGTATGGCAGAAGTTAGAGTTTTTAACATGCACATCTATGCATATTTATACAGAACATTCTCATACTTCTGCTAAGAAATTCAACATTTCTTGGAGAAGTTTGATTTTATTTTAGGAATGTGAAGAAGAAATTTTTGGACTTACTGCTGTCATAACAAGTTCTTTACAGCTTCTGTTACAGAGAAAGAAAAAGGGATGTTCCTTATAATGAGAGTAAAAAGTTTTAATGAACAACAGCTGTGAAAATGTTTTGGGTTTTTTTGCTTTTTAGCAATTGACCTTACAAGGACATTGAACTGAAACACAATTTTTCAGGTTTTCCAAATAGGCACAGTAAGAATAATTCCACAAACTATTCTTAGCTGAAAGGTACACACTGCTTAATGATTGCTGGAAGTAGACCAGTATGTCACCTTAGTAGATGCATACTTAGAGCTGTAAGAGCTATAAACAGTGATGGTGTTTCCAAGCAACTATTGAATTAACCTGTGGTGTTTTCTTTATTATTGTTTAAAGGAAAAACAAATATTTGAAGGACTTTATAACTAATGCTGCCATGTGTTTGTTTGACTTTAGTCCAACAGGCTTAATTACTGTATTGAAATCCTGCTGTAATTCAGTTGAACTGGAGCAGACACTCAAGTGGTATAGACTTATAGTAAAAGGATCATATTGCTTTGATCTGGTGAGGGAGTTCATTCATATTGTTGTTGGGAAAGGCATGAAGCATTTAACTTTAGAAAATGTGAAATAATTGAAAAATGGAGTTGCACATACTTTTCAGCTCTTCTCCAAACTAAATCACTGGTGAACGTCTTATTTTGTGTATTGTTTCCATTTAAGCCCCATTCTGCGGTGTTTTTGTTTGGGGTTTTTTTGGGGTTTTTCTTTTTTCTTTCTCTTCAAGATACTCATTTTTGTTCTAATGTTATCTAAATTGTGTAATGATTGCAAATTTTTCTGGACTATGTTTTGATCTCTCTCTACTATTGTTTTCAAGAAGAGTGTAGCTCTTCATACAAGAAGCAATGATAGTAAGGAAAGGAATTTAAAAAAGATTGATCTTATTATCGGTAAGTGTAGTAAAAATGTGTCTGTTCAGCATCTTGTTTCACAGGAGTTTTACTCAAGGTGTTGTTTGAAATAGGTCTCTTTTTTATTTCTGAATGCAGTTACTGAGCAGGAGGATTAAATCTTCCTGCTACCACAAAATGCTGATTTTGAAAGAGATATCTCCATTCTGCACATCTCTGCAAGAGGGACTAGTTTGAAAACTGTCATGCCAACAGGATTATATTCTTCCTTCAGTACAGTTTTTGATTCAGTATGAAGCATGCCATCTGGTGAAAGTGACTGATTCATTATTATTTCTTCCCAAGGCAGCAAAAAGTGTTACAGGTTAAAAAAAAAAAAAAATAAATTAAAAAAAAAAGAGTAGGACTGTATCGTCATTTGGTGGGAAATGGCTTATCTGTGTTTAGATCTGCTGCTGCCAGTGGTGCTGTTAAGGCAAAAGATTGGCTTACAAATGTAAAATTTTGCATGGTGTGGTGACCATTTAATCGATTTTCATTTGCTCTATCAGGGTGGTATAAGAACTGTTAGACAAAACCAAATAGAATATACGAAATCTATGTTTTACAGGTAACAGTGGATTTGAAAACACTTTCTGGTGTGCCATCCAAGGAGTCTTTGGAATAATCATGTGGAAATGCATTTTCTTGACACATTATGTGGCATTTTCTTTTATTTTCTGTTTGTACATAATCTCTCAGAAAAATGATACTTGCCTCAAATGCGGTTTGGGCTGAGTTCAGAGGATAGTTTTGACTTTGTGTCCAAAATAGCCGCAGCGTTTTGCTTGGCTGTTTTTCAGATGAAACACTGTCTTTTCACTTTAAAAACATACTTCAAAATTATACTTGTGTCATTTGCCTTTTAAAGTAGATGTTAGAAGACCCTTCGGAAGCAAATATAAATTTGCTCAGAGATTTTGAAAAAGGGTTACAGTTAGGGTTAGTCAGGAAGTCATTCAAGGGTTATGCAGTGCCAGAATTTGAATGGTCCATATGGGAAGGAGTTTCTGTTGGAAATGGCAGGAAGAAAGTAAAAAGGGGAGGGGGAAGCAATTTCAGCATGGAATTCAGCTGAAGGGATGCGTCTTTGCCTCTTACTTTGCCATTAAGACAGTATCTCTGTAATGGTGGTGGATGCTTAAGTGTCTTAAGAGAAGCTGAGTAATGGTGTTACCATTAGATTCTGGGTACTGAGGAGGGGGAGTGGCTGCCACATAAGTGCTGTTGCAATCAATAATAGATGTGGTCAAATGTGTGAAAAGCCAAGTAGACATGGACATATTTAGACAAATTAGGCTCTTCAGGTTGCCAGTTAAAGATTATCAGTGACAATGTATGCGTATATTGTTTTGCTCCTAAGATCTTACTCTGCATGACAGATACTAATTGCATGAGGCTTATGTCACGTTGATGTATGATTAAAAGTAACTTTTTTTGTCTGTGCTTTTTTTTTTTTCCAGGGTATAGCCTGAGCAGTGTTCCAAGTAGAAAAGTTTACTCCCAACAGTCTTTGTCTCCCAGTTATCTTCTTTGCCCCTGTTCATTTATAGCCTGTTCTCCCATTAGATTTGCTATTCTCATTGCTTCTGATTTCTGCTGCGTGATTAGGTAAGGTGTCAGCCACAAAGATTGTCACTGAGTGCAGAGGTTTCAGAGTCAAAAATCAGGAGTCTGAGCTATGTGGGAGGCAGATAAATACCTGGTTTATAGCTATTTAGATCTTAAAGACTGCCATAAAATACCACAAGAAGAGACTTATCCCATCATCAGAGCAGACATTTATACCAGGACCTTCAGTGTTTGATGCTGAAACTAAAAATAACATGTTACTTTGACATAGTCTTACTGTAACAGAATCTTAAAGTCAGCTGCGCTGAAAAAGACGTTTAAGATCATCAAGTCCAACTGTTAACACTGCCAAGTCCCCCACTAAACCATGTCTCTAAATGCCATGTCTACATATCTTTTAAATACGTGCAAGGAAGGTGACTCCACCACTTCCATGGACAGCCTGTTCTGGTGTTTGCCAACCCTTTCAGTGAAGAAAATTTTCCTACTACACAGTCTAAACCTCTTTGGGTACAATTTGAGACCATTTCCTCCTAGATAGATACTTGAACAGTAATTTGCCTGTTACTGAAAAATGGGGCCAAAAATGTTTTCATTTTATTTAGATTAAGCCTTTTAAGTGCTGTACTTTGTCTAACTTTGATTCTTGAAACATCTGACCTGTCACTCAACACAGTACTTGCCTCCTCGTTTTTATTCCTTCATTTGTGTAATCTGCAGCTGCAGAAATAAGAATCCTTGTTCTAGAAACTGCAAAGGAAACTAATACTAAGATTTTAACATGTTGCTTAGAAGGGGTTTCTCCTGAGTGATTTAATACCAGTCACTCAACATTTCATTTACTTTACCTACCTGTCAAATATGAAACAGTCTGTGATGTTCAAATACAAAGTAAGCATCCATTATTTCCTTAGGGATACCATGCTACTTCCTGAAACTAGAAGAGAAATTTATTCTTCAAACAGGTAATATTAGAACAGAAAGTTGAAAACAGCTAAATGCACCCTGATCGTATTCACCTTGGGTGAATTGGTCCAGTGTGAAGTAAACATTCTCATTCACTTCCCCTGTAAGTAGTCATAAGGGCATCGTTTTCTGAACAGCGCAAGCTGACTAGATTGATCAAAATGAAAAAAGTAAATGATTTTGTTTAAAAAGGTTTGGTTTGCAGGTAGGCCAAGTGCTTTGTCTTGTTATCAGTATGTCTGTATGAGCATTGCTGTACATGGAAAGGAGGCGCCGTCTCATTTGGGTAGCATTACAAAGTTGGATTGACTTAAACCAATCTGGGATGAATGCTTTTGGAGCCAAGGAACTATTTTCTGATTTTACTCCCCAGAATTCAAGCCTTCTAGGCAGTAAACAGCGTTGCCCATATTTCTATGCTGCAGCATCCAGTGTATACAGCAAATGGTGGGTGCAGCTGGTAGATGCTGTCAGTGTGAAAACATGTCTGAACTGACCCTGTCTTACATAAACTGCCTGTGGTAGTGGCGCTTGCACCTTGATATGATGATACAAACCGATACAAACCACTTTGATATGATGATACGAACTCATTCTGCTAAGCAGGATATGCAAGGTATGGTACCTATCTGTGTGTTACATGTATTCACTCCTATGACTTTGTAAGAGCACTTTCTGAGAAGCATTGTCTTAATGAGTTGGTATACTTGGAATTTAATGATGAGCAGGTCAAATCAGTTACTCTTATATGGATATATTTAGTAGATTTTAAAAAGTGAGGGTACAGCAGAATTTTTTTTTGCTTTTACTTTTCCAGGTGTTCTTGCTTCAGCTGAGTTAAAAAAAAAAGCCAGAAACCCCCCCAAGCAACAATCCACAAACTAACAAAAAAACCCTCTAGTAACTTCAAAATGTTTAAAGATTATCTGCATTTAAAGCTTCAATAACTGCAGATCAAAATTTCTAAATCTAGGTTACTGTCACTAGTGTAGGGTATTTAAAACTCTTTTTTATAGTCTGTGATGGAGCACTCAGATTTGGAAAGCCTTACAGGCTTAGTGGACAACGTCAAGGATGAAAAGGTGGAAAAGAAGACAGACTGGGGACTAGGCAGTCTGAAGAAAACAGGCTGATGGGTCTAGCCGTACATATTGCTTAGACCTGTGGCACATAACACAACTGGGTGTTATCAAGATAGTAATAAGATTCAGTTGCACAATTAAAGATGAACAAATGATACATCATGGTAACACTGTACCCTCAAGACTGCTGGCAGGGGGAGCAAGTGAGAATGGTATGATTATTCCGCTTTGTCAAGGTTAAGAGTGGTTGAAGGAGAACTAATGGTGAGCACATATTGTCTGTTGAGAGAGTAGAGAATCTCAGATTCTGGAAGGATGATAAGCTGTAAATACAGTAGTAACTGTCTGCAAGAGGGTGGTGTTTACAAGGACTGCAGACAGTTTTGCAGGTATTACATGATTTTTTTTAATGCCTGAAAGCTGTCAAAGCTTTTATCTTCTAAGTTTTCATAAATTCTGAAATTAAGTTTCTTTTGCGTAGTACCAGACATGTAACATTTAGAATTTAAGTTTAAATTTCAACTGGATTATTTAATTGGAAACCCCAAAACTATGGTGAATGAACACCAGTGCTTTATCCATATGACTTTAAAAAAAAAAAAACCCACAAAAAAGACCCCAAAAGCAGAGGAGCCTCACTTAGAAAATAAATAGAATAGAAAACAATTTTGAAGTATCAAAAACCAGATGTGTGAGACTTTTTATTGAGATTTAGAATAAATTACCATCTTTACCAGTGCTGCATTGTTGTCTATATACACAGAGGAGATATACTGTGGTGTGTCATCCCCTGAAATAAACTGACATGTCTTTGTTTCAGAGTAACTATAAGCAGTACTACTGGAAAATAGACACTCATTCATTTTTGCAATTGAAGTCACTTACGTAATCTTGTAATTCCTATTGGGAATATGAAACTGAAGGTCAGATTCTGAAATGCAATCTGTAGTAAGGTAGATGCAGTGGAACAGGAAGATGTTGGGTTTTGTTATTAGGACTTCTATAAAAATGCTTTATGGCTTCTTCCCTTCAGAAAAGGACATCAAAACAAACTCAAAGCTTTAAATCCTAGTTTCTCAGGTTCAGAAATAGAAATCTGTTACTGCCTCTTGCTAGACGTTTATTTCTTCGTACTGAGTAAAAGAGTGTGCTCCAGAAGGCATAATGTCCACTGGTTTGCTTTTGGATTCAGCTGTACCATCCAATAATGCTGTAAAACTCTATGTTCTGATTTACGACTTTAAAATTAGAGATTTGTTTTCCTTCAAATAACCCTAAATTTCCTCAGCTTGTTGTTTTTTGGGAGAAAACTAAAAAAGAACCAATAGCAGTTGATCTAAAATATTTTGAGTTGCATTTGGTTTCTGTTTCATGTTCATGTTTTCATGTGTCTCATTATTGGATAAAATAATGCAAAGAGAATTTGAAAGAAGAAGTAATTTGGAAGCAGAATAATTTTGACATTGTGAGAATGTATTCTCCATTTTGTCTCCAAAGTGAACCTCTCAACTAAAAACAACTGGATTCTGTGAAGAGTTACTTTCTAACAAACATATTTTGTGATGAAATATGGCTCTTGCACAGCACTTCTCTCTAGCTGTTTTGGTTTTTTCTTCAAATCTGTCATATTTGATGTCAGGGCTGTGTAAAAATGTCTGTAGCGTAGGCCAATTGAAACAAGACTGATAGAATGTTGGGGGTGTTTGTGGAAAAATGATCTAATAGTAAAATGTGGAGAAAGAAAAAGGTTCCAGGAGATAACAGGGTGCAGCAAAAATATGTTGTCATGTACATTGTTACTCACTGTATAAATGAGACTCCAGTGATCAGTTAATCTGAAAGCTCAGTGTTCCTATGCTTTAATTAGTACTGGTAGATTTTGGCCTGCCTTAGCAAAGTGCAGTGGAAAGTATACCACTTAGGAAAGATTTTTAATGTTTAACATGATGTTGTTTGGTTAGATAATTAAATTACTAGTTTGAAACAATTTGTTTAGCTAGTTGTGAATTATGTGAGCAGATTTGGGCTTTGGCTAGTAAAAGTAAGAATAGCTTCTGTGAATTCTTTGGTGAGTTGAAGATTTCAACAGCTTGATAAATTGTTTTGTTTCTGTCACTATCAGTTCCTCTTCTAGCCTTTTCCTCCTGTATCAAGAACTGAGAGCCTAGAAACAGTCTGCTGATAGTGATATTTGGTTTAATGTATGCTCTTTGCCTCATTTGAGTGACAGGCTATACTAATAATGCTGACAGGCCTTAGCAATGGCATACACAGGATATACTAAGCACCTGGTCAACTGCCCAGGAGAAATTCACTGTGAAAATTGTGTCCTGTCCCTTTGGATAGACATGAGACAGAACTTAGCAAGAAGAAACAGTAATTTTTTTATGACACTGAATGTATGCAGTCATGTGGCTCCTTTAATGCCTGTTTGAAGGCAAACAATGAGGTCAGGCACATTATCCTTCTGAAGTCTTGTGGGTATGTGTGTTCTTTGGTCACTGAACCTCATGTGGATGGTCTGAGCCACTTTAAAGTGCATAATAGGTATGTATGTATGTCATATATGCTGCATGACCAATTTTGCTCACAGACTGATTTTGAGGGATAGATCTAGAAGTGGAAATGTGCAGATCCTTCTCATGGAAGGAAAACTTGCTGTTCTTTGTGTTTCTGCAGGTAAACAGAGTGCATGTGCATGGGAAAATACAGAACTTGGGCAGTAGATAAAAGACATCTTAAAATGGACATTCCTTTTTCTGTCGTACTAAATTCACACTTGTGAGCCTCTTACTGATTGTGGGTGGAATGTATTCTTTCAACTATTGTAATAAGTCCTGAAATGAGTTCATAAGGCCAAGAAGTATTTATTCCTGTTGGTGTGGGTACACATTTGGCAAGAAATAAGGACTTACTACATCAATTAACCAATAAAGTGAAAAAGTGGGGCAAATTAAGGTACAAAGACTGAAAGCATTTGTTTCCCCTTTCCATTCTGCAAGAATTTCTTAAAAATCTGATGCAGAATTTTATTGAATGGGATAAATATGAAGCTGTTATTAAAGAAAGTTTTGTGTGACCTATTATACTGTTTCATTAATGCATTAAATTATAAGGGAGACTAACTTTTAGATGTGTATGCACACTATGCAGATCTGATTTCTGTTCAGTATGTGGTTTTCTGTGACATATTCTTTCTTCAATATTATTTTGTTACTAAAAGTAGTTTTAATAGAATCATTAAATTACCTATTAAAGTTTTGGTTATTTTAGGGGCCTTATTTTGTAGTAGTTGGTTTAACTTTCATTAATCAGTGAAATGAAACATTTTGGATTTTCAGTTAGGAGTAGTTGCCTTCAAGATAGCAAGAACACAAAATTCTGAAGTTGGTCATCCTCTTTCTAGCTGGCTTTAGTGTAAAATCAGGTCTGCTCTTTGATTCTTAATCTCCTTTCTTGTCCTTAACCACTGTTAAAAAGTTATCCACTCATTTCCAGGCAGACCCTTTTCAGAAATATGAAGAACTTTATATTCTACCTGACTCTACTGGTTTTGTGAAAGCAATATGGAAGGTGACATTTTTAAATGTTGCGTACTCATCTTCTGAGGTGAAGTTGCAGATTTTGCTGCTAAAGTTAGTGGATACAGTTCCAGATATTTTCCATCCAGCTCTAGCTACAATAGATGAATCACAGCTACAGGTTGGGCAGAGAGGAGATTCAGAGCAGCCCTGCAGAGAAGGACTTGGGGGTATCGGTTGATGGAAAAACGAACATGAGCCTGCAGTGTGCACTTGCAGCCCAGAAAGCCAACCGTATCCTGGGCTGCATCAAAAGGAGTGTGACCAGCAGGTCGAGGGAGTTGATCCTGCCCCTCTGCTCTCGTGAGACTTTACTTGTAGTATTGTGTGCAGTTCTGGTGTCCTCAACATAAAAAGGACATGGAACTGTTGGAACAAGTCAGAGGAGGGTCACGAGGATGATCATGGGACTGGGGCATCTCCTGGATGAAGATGGGCTGAGAAAGTTGGAGCTGTTCAGCCTGGAGAAGAGAAGGCTGCGTGGAGACCTCATAGCAGCCTTCCAATACCTGAAGGGGGCGCATAGGGATGCTGGTGTGGGACTCTTCATTAGGGACTGCAGTGATCGGACAAGGGGTAATGGGTTTAAACTTAAACAGAGGAAGATTAGATTGGATATGAGAAAGAAATTCTTCAATGTAAGGGTGGTGAGGCACTGGAGTGGGTTGCCCATGGAAGCTGTGAATGCTCCATTGCTGGCAGTGTTCAAGGCCAGGTTGGACATAGCCTTGGGTGATATGGTTTAGTGTGAGGTGTCTGTGCCCATGTCAGGGGGTTTGGAACTAGGTGATTTTGAGGTCCTTTCCAGCCCTAACTATTCTATTATTCTAATTATTTTAACCATCTTTTGTTTCAATGCCATCTCTGCATCACAGTGCCTTCATTCAGAGAAGGTCTGCTGCATTGCTTGCTATTAAACTGTTACTGTTGTAAAACAATTACATGTCTTTCTCTTGTATATTGCCATTGATTCATTCTGGACTTGATTTTTAAACCTGTTTAGGTAGATTTTACTTAGGTTCTGAACATAGATTACTACTAGTATTTGTACAGGCAGTGCAGGCGGACTCTCTTTCATAAATCTATGATCCAGGAACTTTTCTTTTCCAAATGTTGATTATTAGTGCACATTGATAATGGGTTAGTGCATCCATCAATTTATGTGTGGTATTATTCTTTTAATGTGGAAGTACTTGATGCTGGAGCTATGAATGTTTCTGTCATAAAGTAACTTAGGCTGGATGGAGCCTGTGCCTGTCTAATGCTGTCTTTGGTCCCAGATTTCCTCAGAAAAGTCTTAGTTACTTCAAATTCGCTGCAGTCTCTCCAGTGTTCTTTCTATGCTCTCACTGTCCTTTAAGGATAGTAGACTACAGAATACCATAGGGGTTGATTTTATATCTTTTCTGCCAATAATACCGCTCTGTTTTATATATAGCCTCGTACCTTCAGGATTACTTACCTGATTTTCTTTTTTTTACTTTTTTAGTAGTTTCTTCCCTTTGGTCACTAGGTGAACTGTTGTCCCCTTCTGGTGTACATAGTAAATGCTTTCGTTTTAGAGAACAAAAACCCTTTTTGCTGACAATGAAATGTTTTGGCTTTGCTCTGTTGTTGTTGTTTGGAAAAGGCTACTTCTCTGATTCAGTTATAGTAGTTCTTTCTAGTTGCATCATTTTATCCTGAGTTTCTGTTATTTGATCTATTAAAAATGTCATCTTTCCTATTATTATAGATTAACCTCAGTAAACAGCTAAGCCCCACACACCTGCTCCATCACCACCCCAAGTGTGGTGAGGGAAAGAATCAGGAGGCTGAGTGGGAAAACTCATGTGTTGAGATGAAGATAGCTTAATGGGTAAAGCAAAAGCCACACATGCAAGCAAAGCAGAACAAGAAACTAATTCATCACTTACCATGGGCAGGCAGGTGTTCAGCCATCTCCAAGATAGCAGGGCTCCATCATGAGCAACAGATACTTGGGAAGACAAAGCACAGTAAGTCCAAATGTTCCCCCTTTCTCCTTCTTTGCCCAGCTTTTATTTTTGAGCACGACATTTTATAGTATGGAATATCCCTTTGGTCAGCTGTCCTGGCCTATGTCCCCTCAACTTCCTGTGCACCCCTGTCGTGGTTTAAGCCATAAATCAGCCACGCAGTTTGTTCACTCACTTCCCCCTTTTTCTTCCCTGTGCTCCTGGAGGGATGGGAAGGAG
>JAOEHY010049380.1:0-26667 GCA_025447955.1 Psilopsiagon aurifrons
GCCTGGGATTGCTCCAACCCAGGTATAGGACCTTGCACTTGGCATGGTTAAACTTCATCAGGTTGGCATCAGCCCACTTCACAAGTGTGTCAAGGTCCTTCTGGATGAGATTTCTTCCCTCCAGCATGTTAACCAAATCACACAGCTTGGTGTCATCAGCAAACTTGCTGAGGGCGCACTGAATCCCACTGTCCATGTCACTGACAAAGATGTAGAAAAACCACCAACCATCTGAATATAGCTTTTCTTGGAAGAAGGATGTATTGCTCATCCAGTGATTACAGGTAAGGACTGATGTTGCAGGGCTTTAAAAGAGATCCAAATCCTACCTGTGCCATGCCGCGTTCATCCATCACCTTTCTCTGCTAATGCAAGCTGACAGGAGTCATCCTCAAACATGTCACTTCTCCTGACACTTGGGATTTCCAGGGCTCAATTGGTCATTCCCTCTGGAGCCTCAGTGCTCCCATTTTACTGGGTTGTGGGTGCTCTGTGTTCCTTTTGGACTCGATGAGCTCTGACACCTATCATCTCGGTAGAAAGCCGTTTCAAACAATATCAGAAGATGTCACAAAATGCCAGCCAGTCGGAAGATAAACTGGATGGTAGTGATGCAAAAGCTTGCTTATTTTAGCCCAGCATAACTTCTCTGAAGTCATCTGTATGTAACCTACATTATGGAGCATAATGGGGGCCAAAAAAAAATCCTTTCATAGGAGTATTTTTCCTTTCTTTCCAATACAACCATATGATTCTACATGATGCTGCTCTTCAGCTGCTTGAAGATGGAGCTCTGCTTCACACTTGTGAGAAAAGGATTTTTGCCCAGCCCAAAATGAAATGCCTTGTTTGTCATATGCCATGGACAAAGCCTCATCCCTGCAGTCTTCCTGAGCCTATGGCAAAGAGTCTCAGCTGCTTAATACCTAACCTGATGACCTGACATATACCACCAAATATGTCCGCTGTGATTTTCTTTGCTTCCTCTTCTCTTTCATGCCTCAGTTGTTCTTCTTAGCATATTAGAGGGTTTCTGTCTTTATTAGTGACCAATAACACATTAGTACATCCCTTTTCCTATTACCTTGGACACTAATTTGGTGGAATTGGATACTGACTGTACATTGATGTTGTTAAGGTTAATGACCCAGAGATTTACATGAGAAGTCACATTAGAAGTCAAATTGATTGTAATAATTGTTTCACTGAATAGTGTCAACATTAAGTAGTGTGTTGTGCTATGCCATTCAGGGAGGCCCTGTGGCTGTCACCATAACTACAACACTGTCTACATACACTTCTTAGAAGACAATTCATGCTGAAATACACTTAGGAAAATGCAGTGCTAATAATGGATGCCTAAGAAGTTCTAAGATATGAGACACTATGTTTCTAGTCTCTGCACATTATTTTGCCTCCAAGTATATTGTGTATTTGCATCCAGTTATAAGGAAATTGTTGCTGTTCTCAGCCAGGGATGAGCAGAAAGCTGTTCCCTCCTTTTGGCCTGAACTGTGAGGCAATGGAGAATACGTCTGCTCTTCAGCCCTAAACTTTGCCTAGACAAGTGGCTGTTTGGCAGTTCAGATGCTCTGCAGTTAGTCTGCTTTAAGTTTTTAAGCTGTGATATACTGTATGAAACATTTTTTCTATTAACATTGCCTTCTTATTAACAGTAGAATGCAGAAACTGCAGATGAGATACTGTGGGAATCTTCCAAAAATGTCACCCTTGAACAAAAATGTGCATGATTGACTTTATGCAATTATTAAAAAAGAAAAAACTCTGCCCTTTTAACATTGCAGATCTCATTCTTTCTTGTCCCGTCTCTGCTCTTCCATGTATTTCTGCTCTTTGTCTTCCTTACATTCCTCCTTTCTTCACCTCTTCTCATTCAGTGTATTGATCTTGCAATTGAAGAGGTCTTGCTGAGTGCTGAGTGGCATTGTGAATGGCGAAATAAAAGGTGCTTGTCACGCAAGAGTCCTGTGCAGTCATCTGCATGCCTACAAGACCTGACTCACCTAATCTGGCAGCCAAAATGTCAGGTCTGACTTCAAGATACTCACAGTATTGCTGATGAGAGTTAGGAGTAGAGCTGAAGGTCAGGAAATTGACCCCTCATACTTTTCACTGATGTTTCCTTCATGTCTTGCATTCAATCTCGTTTGCAATATCTTGAGACCTCAACCAAACAGTGCATTTTTCAAGAAAATTCTGGTTTTATTAACAGCAACAAATTTTCTGTGGAAGGAGAAAATCTCTCAGTAAAAAACCCCTGTATGTTTTGGCTCCAATAATATATACCAGTCATATCCACTCTCCCTTCTTATTTTCTCCCAGTCACAGCTTGTCTTCTTCCTCAATTAGTTTACTTTGTGCTTACTTGGAGAGCTAAAATTTTAAGAGAGGACATAAAAAATGCAGAGGGATTGGTTCACTGGTGGGGTTTACAGTGCAGGTGCTTGCCGGTTTGACATCTAAGCTAGTTATCTTTGGCTCCTCTTACAAGCAGAGGAAAAAATTAAACCCCTTGGCATTATTAACCTCAGCCTGGAACGGATGAACTGCAGCCTAAAAGGAAGGCATATGCTGGGTTCACAGCCTGCCTTTCTAAACACCTGCTGTGTGGGACCTTAACTTTTATTGATCCTAAAGGTAATTGGGCTGAAAAGAATGTATTTTGGTGAATAGACTCATAGTGTAATGGCATTGTATTATGCTTTTTCTCTGTGTCACATCAACAGAAAATGTGCTTGCCCTCTACTCCTGCCTAGAAGGGCTGCGCTGTTTAGCTCATGCTCTGGCAGGCTGTCTTTGTTAATGGCAAAGGTCCACTGCTCAATCTTTCATCAAGCAGCTACATTGTGGGCACCTCCATCTGAAGAACTGGCCTACAGATTTAGTTAATCTGTGATTGCCATCATACATAAGAAGCAAAACCAAAAGTCATCATATTTTGGATCCTACAACTGTTTATATAACACATCAATAACAAGCCAAACAGTCTTTTGCTCTATGCAGCATGTTGTACAGCTTGCTCTCCACACTATCAGCTTGTTTTGTGGCTGATGTGTAAGCTGGGATATTACTTTTAAAATGTATTTTAGTGGCATCATGTACTCTACAGCAGGCCTGTCAAAATACAGTGTCAAGCTCTCATATGTCACATAAAAACTGTTTGATGTTCTCCTCACTTGAACTCCTACTTTGCATTGTAATTAGGATAGATCTTGACTGGGTGAACTTGTTAGCTTTTTACATGCACAAGCCTAAGGACACTTTAATTAGAGTCAGAGGGAAACTTGAAAGCACAGGCATCAAGAAATAATAATAAGACTAAAAATAACCTGTTCAAAACTGCTGAAGAGAAGCCAAAGGGACAGGACATGTCATAGATAGGGAACATTATGAACAGAGGGAATCTAACTATTACTTTCCCAGCAGTAGCACAGAATAATTATAAATATAAATCATGCTTTTGTTGTTGCCATGTGACAGGACTGGTAAAACAGAATAACATTACTGACCAGTAAAACCATGAAAAATAGAAAAGGCTTTTTTTTGCAAGATCAAGCTCCTTTGTTTTAATTCTGTTACAGGGGAGTTCTCCAAATCTGTATGGAAAAAAATCCTACAATTATCAGCTTTAATTTTGCGGCAATAATCTTCCACAAATTACTTGTACAGGGTAAAAGAAACATCAGGACTGCCATGAAAGAATATTGCAATTTTCAATTTTCTTTATTTTAGATTTCTCATGGAAAATAAAAGTCTTGCAGGAAATTTGAAATTTCTTCACAGAAAATATGACATATATTCCCTTTAAAGAATATTTTGATAGGTAAAATTGTAGACAATTATTTCCTAACTATATTCTGTTCTGTTTCCAAAACAAATGCAAACATTTTCCTTTTCTGAATTTTTTGTCTGCATTAATTATTTAGTTCTTGCCTAGCTATTTCTATCACCTTCAGTGTCCATATCCCACAGTTTCTTTCTAAAGAAATAAATTAGACAGTAAAAATACAAGTTCTTTTTTCCAAAGCCACAGGTATATACACCTCACATGAACCCTTTGTTCAGCTTCATCTCATATACAAAGCTCTATTATTTTCACATTGATTGAAAAGAAAAGCATCCTGTTGTGAGTCTTAAAGTTCTGCATATTTCTACTTGAACAAATCTCAGTGGCATGAAATGTCCAGAATTGAAATTAATCTTTGTATAATTCATTATTTAAAATGGGATTATGACCACAAATGAGACACCTATATTTAGTGAGATGATAGTATCTGATCTCTCTACAATCTGAAGCCCAATTCAGCTGACTAAATCCACCTTGACTGAGATATTATAGAGTATAACATAGTCTCTAATTTTTGATGTAGAAGAACAGTGTGTAGGAGCAGAGTCATGGGTCCTATCTGACAGACTCAGAGAATATCTCAGTATGGAACACCACCGATGGCAAAAAAGGCCACTTTTTTTTTTAACTGAATTAAGCCTTTCATCAGTACAGTTTATTAAATAGACTGTTGAGGCAACCACTGCAGGCATACAGTGATCTGAATCTTACACCACCCTCCACTGACTGTAATGACTCCCTCTCATAGAATCATAGAATAGTTAGGGTTGGAAAGGACCTTACTTTTAAAGTTAACTCTTGAAGTTAAACTCTTAGTTTAAGCTGATGATGGCTTAGACAACTATTTCATATGCATATGCCTTCACATGAACACCTCAATTAAATAATCTTAATCTGGGAGTTGTTCTCCCTCACCTGACCTAGTTACTCAAGGAGAGCTGGTAATTCTTCCACTTCTTTCTATGCCACTCTCAGCTTTCCAACTGTAAATGATTCTACTTTATTCCTAAACTCTTCAAATTTTTCACTTATCCAGGATAGTACAGCAAATCTGTAACATTGTCCTTAGTCAGAAACAGCACTGACCTTGTAATTCTCAGACTTCTGAACTCTTGCACAGGATAGCATTGAATTGATAGCTCCGTTTCTTTTCTGTGTTTGCACACCTCTTCAGTTTCTAAAAGCAAATGTCTTCCTGTATAGCTTATTCTTTTGCACCAGGAGTTAGATGTGCTTCTTTGCAGATTTATGCAGGCACAGGTTGAGGCTTTTGTTTTCACCTTCTGTGCCCTGAATTGTTTGGAACTAGTCTTGGCTTTGTCAGGTCAAGATCCATTTCCATTTTCTTCTGCAGATCTCCCTAGGTGTATGGTTCAGCTCTCAATCTCTGTATCTTCTTTGTTAGGAGGAAATAATGTGATATCAGCTCACTGACAAGCAGTACCAGAGGGTTCAAGAAGCAAATGCATGCTTACATGAGTTGTGTGATTGCTGCAAAACTATATCCAGGATTGCAGATATGTCCTCAAAGTCTTTGGCAATGTAATGACATAAATACTTCCTTACTTTTCCAGAGATATACCACCATACCTCAGTTAAGCTCCTACAACAGGTTGGTTCCTGCTTCTTTCCATGACTGCACAGAAAAACAGGCAGTGGAAGTCCTGGCTGGGTGTTCTGTGAATCACTCTTCACTGTCTCTAGCTTAGCACTTCTGTATGTATGTAAATCCACCTACACCCATCAGGCATAGCCCACAGAAGCAGCATGACAGAAGTTGTGACGGGTCACAATCACAACCCCATCTGTTCTCAGGAACAAGTCACTGAATACATTTGAAATTTAATACAAACAAAATCAAGAGGAGGTTGCAGCTCGTGATATAGATAAAACATTTCTTCTGTTCCAATGGCTTCTAGTACTTCCCAAAATATGGCATTGGTATAGCAAATATCTTCAGAAGTATATTTAAATTATTATGGTGGTTAAGATTTATGAAGAAAGCATTTTCTAAGCTACTAAAATGTCTTTGAATTCTTAATATGTCAAGAGGATAAAGGTGGTCCATAAAATGGTTACCTGATTCATCTGACTCATGTCTCAAAATCGTGCTCATCAGCTACCCATGAGGAGAAGAAGATATGAAGAAAGAGGCTACACAGAGTGGCCTGAATCAAGCATTTGGTATCATTGCCTCCAAGGGATATTTGGTAAGAATGTTATGTATGTTAGTTACCCCAACACAAAGAAGTTGTGTTCTTTTCAGGGAAGGGAACCGATCTGAAAGAAAATGGATAAACCCCATTATCAGCATGAGTTCAACACATGCTACTGAGCTTGCAGTATCATGTAATAATGAAATGAGATATATAAAGCTAGTTTCTAATCCAGAAAACTCTGTGCATTGAAATATGAGAATAAACTAGCATATGAGCTTCTTAGCTGAGGAAAACTAAAGAAAACATGAAAATATATGGAAAACCTTATCCAAGCTGGTTTGTGTGTGAAAAACTTGATTACTATCTATCAACAAATATAACCAGCTGTTGATATAATATGCTGTTAGAGTTGACAGTCACATAGGAGAAGGCCAAGTTAACTCTCAGAAATTCTGGAAGCATTGTGATGCTTGAATAAAGGATGCATAGCACCATTGCAGATGTAGTAATTTAGTAATTTGAATTAGAACACTCTGATCACTGAAAAGAGAGGTGCTCTTTGGAATACAAAACAGGAGTTTACAAAACCAGTGTCCTTGCTAAATATGGCCAAGGGCATCAGAGACCTAGTTAGCATGGGTGACATATGAGCAAAAACAAAGCAAGGAAAGAAGAGATACCTAAAGCACAAAGCATCTCCAGAAGATGAACAGAAGCAGGGCAGGGAAGGCCACATTTCATTCCAAGTTATTGAAAGTAGACTAATACTCAGACATCTGGGAAATGGATGAACTGCTAGACATTAATACTGGGAAACTGAAAGGCAGCAATGTAGTACTTCAGAAACCAAAGCATACCAAACTATTTAATTCCAGAAGTCAATCCCAGTTTGCTGGCAAAGAGCTGTTTTATTTATATGAGAGTGGGAATTTGGTCACATCACATCATCTCCATACTTAAGTCATCAGCTTGACAGATCAGATTGCTAAGCTGCTCATAAAGAAACTTGCAGAAGTCTTTAACAGAATCCTGGTCCAACACTCAATGTTGGACTGTAGTAACTTTTCCATGCCTTTAGTGGGTAATATTTTAGGATTGACATATTTCCCCAGAACAAGCCACGCATTGTGAAGAAAGCTAAATGGCTTGGACAGATAAAAATTCAAACTACTAATACTGTAATAGGCCGTAAGTTTATTTCATCCAAGCTTCCAATTAGTTCTTTCCTAACAAATACAAGACAAAACCATGCAGAGGATAAACAAATGAAATGCAGTTTTGCTCTGAGACATAATGAACAGGACATTTTAAAACCAGCAATTTTCCAGTGACTTTAAATTACCTAAAAGAATTACACTATCCCCCCATCCAGGAGGTATCTTGCTGTTGCAGGAAAAAGTCACACTTAACCTTACTGCAAGGCACACTGGAGAAGTCTTTGATACTGAGGAAGGCAAAAAGAAAAACCCCAAACTTCAGAGAGCTCTGTCTTAGACCTGAAGCTAAAAAGTATGAAAATGATATGGTGTTTTGTTATCACTTCGTTATTTACACATGCACAATCACACACCTAAATTGACAGCAAATTTACTGTGCATTTTAAATGCAATTGTTGGGATGTTATAATGCTTTCCCAGCGTTACCTTTACATTATGACACCATGTCAGGGAAAAACTCTGTGATTAAGACTTTGACACACTGTCTTTGGTAAATATCAGTTTGGTGGATTTAAATACTGATGTTCCTTAGCTGCCAGCTACAGCTCTAACATGAACAGATTATGCTGCAGCAAAATCTGCTGGAGGACTGTCTGACCATGAAATATTGGTAGTTCAAGCTTTCACTGCCTATTTATGTGAAGACAGCTTCCTGTGCATTGGGGTTGCTGAAGAAAGAGAATGCATTTCCCATTTCTGTGGGGCGAAGCAGAGACCCTGGGAGAATATAAAAAAACCCCAAACCCACGAACATGCCTGCCTTACTGCACTGCACTACTCCCAAAAATCAACACAAGCATTGAGCAAATAAGGTGAACACAAGACTTATGTCCACTGCTTAGAACACAGAAAGGTATGCTATGACACATAATTCCTTAGTAACTGAGTGAAGATCTGACAAGTCAGTGATGTTGTTGCATCAGACCCATCAATTATGGACCATCAGACAAAACCAGAGAGACAGGGTATGAATACAGAACATGGAGAACTTAACTGTGTACAGCTTGGGAAGTTAATAGCTCTACAATAGGATTAAAGATCTTTAGGCAAGCATGAAGATTGTATCAGTTTCTGGGATGCTATTGATACACATCTATTATGCCACGTCAAGGAGTGCCCACTGGGTTAGTTAGAATTTGTTCTCCCCTAGACAGTAATTTTCTGATATTTGCATATATGAGGCATTATAACTAACCACTTATACCTGGAATTTAAAGTAGACTTAAAGTTCTGATATTGCTACAAGCATAATATTTTACATCTGTGTTGAAAATGTTATTGTGTCTTATAAGATCACTATTTATTTTTTCTGGTTCAGAGGCAATATATAATCCAGTCATTCATAATGTCTGCAAAAAAATTGAAACTCCTGAATAAATCTTCACTACAGCTACCGTTTTATTCAGGTTATAAGAACTACAGCTAAGACTTATGTCTTATTTCTTTAAGTCTTCTAAAAAATGCATTGTTTTGTTCACTGGTTTAATCTTATCTGTATTCTTGATATAATATTGTAGCCACAGAACAGAAAGCTTGAACTTTACTTTCCACAGCAGCCTTTGCCTCCTTCTAGCACTGAATTCATTCTATCCTTTCATATTCTTAGTGATATGAAATTTGCTCCAGAATCTCACTGCAAAGGCTCTTCACATCAAACAAATCATCATCAGCCACAAACCCCCAGAGGGGCTCAAGAGAGAAATGAATAAATAAACAGAAGACCCTGGCAAAAAAAAAAAAAAGTGATGAGGAAGGGATCAGGCAGCACAAGTCAAAGAATTTGCTTTGGTTCGTTCTCCCTAAAAGTGCATCTAAGGGTGGAGAGAGGAGACACTCTGATGTGCCTGGATGTGGCAATCTGATGTAGCATTGAAAAGTATGTGTGAGTGCTAGATAGAAAAAGACTGGGAAATTGGTTCCTCAGAAAAAGCATTCAGCCTTCATAGAATAACAGACTGGTCTGGGTTGAAGAGACCTTAAATCTCACCCAGTTCCAACCCCCTGCCACGGATACAGACAACTTTCACTAGACCAGGTTACTCCAAGCCCTGTCCAACCTGGCCTTGAACATTGCCAGGGATGTGGCAGCCACAGCTTTTTGGGGCACCCTGTGCCAGCACCTCAGCACCCTCACAGGGAAGAACTTCTGCCTAAGATCCCATCTCAATCTCACCTCTGGCAGGTTAAAGCCATTCCCCCTTCTCATGTCCCTGCAGGCCCTTGTAGAAAGTCCCTCTCCAGCTTTCCTGTAGGCTCCCTTTAAGCACCTGAAGGCTGCTCTAAGGTCTCCCTGGAGCCTTCTCTGATTTCTTTAGCATGATGCAGCTGATCTCCTTCACTAATACTGAGGGATGCTGGATCCTTGTTTTCCTGCTTGTGCACTTGTGAGAAAGAGATGGACTTAAGTTAATAGTTAATGGTGATCACTAACATTTGCACCTGAAGCACTGAAACTTGGACCCTTATGAAAAGGGCAACTCAGAGGTAAACCTATTGCAATCTGTATCATAAATTTTCATTAATCTTCTGTCGTGGTTTAAGCTCAGCCAGTAACTCAAAACCATGCAGCCGCTCACTCACTCCGCCACTTCTTCTTTCCCCCCTGCTCTCCAGGGAATGGAGAGAAGAATCAGAAGATGTAACTCCATGGGTTGAGCTAAGAACAGTTCAGTAACTAAGGTATAAACCAAAACCACTACTGCTACCACCAGTAACAATAATGGTAAAGGAAATCACGAGGGAAGAAAATACAACTACTCACCACCTGCCCACCGATACCCAGCCAGACCTGAGCACTGACCTAACCCTTCCGGGTAACTGCCCCCAGTTTATGAACTGGATATGACATGCTGTGGTACGGAATACCTCTTTGGTTAGTTTGGGTTGGGTGTCCTGTCTCTGCTTCCTCCCGGCTTCCCCTCCTCCCTGTCAGAACATAAGACTCAGAAAGTCCTTGGTCAGAGTAATCATTACTGAGCAGCAATTAAAAACATCGGTGTTATCAGCACTGTTCCCAGGCCAAAACTCAAAAACACAGCACTGTACCACCTACTAAGAAGGAGAAAAATGACTGCTACTGCTGAACTCAGGACATCTTCTTTCCTCTGGAATTCCCAAGTCTAATTTTTATGATGTTATTCGCAGCTTCAATACAAAAAAGAAAGACCTTACCAAAATATCAACATGTACCTGATGTCATCTCATGTGTGTGGCAGGGGAGGGAAGTGAAGTTCTTGAAAGTTATGAAGACCAGCTTGTCCATGTCTATAAGACTACATGAACACCAACCCAGAAATATTACCGAATACTTTTATCACTTCACTATTGCAGCATCAGTTTAGATTTTATTTTGAATGTGGTTTATCAGCCATCAGGATATTTTTTCTCTACTTTATGAGGTGATGCGAACACCACAGTTAGGAGCTGACCCCTGAGGGTGCCTGATAAAAAATGTAGTCTCATGCTCTGCTTGCCAGATTGAGGATCACACATCAAACCATTTCATCATGGCCTACAGATTTACCGTACAGTAACCACGCTTATGTATGCTCTTGGTCTATTCTGATTCAGGATCCTCTATCTGAGCTTACAGTACAATGAAGAGCACTTAGATAACTTGCTTTATGATCCATTGCACATGGGCTAAAAGCATACACACGGACAATGACCACAGCTCAGCTGACCCATAGAAAATTGTTAAACTGTGGTAGATCCCTTAAATGCCTGAGTCATAGAGTTTAACCAAGATATACATTTCTTGGTTTTACTACAGCTTCCCCATGTGACTTAAGAAGTTTTGTTTCAGTTTCCAAGTTTTTAAAATGACTACACAATACTCTATCGCAAAATTATCTTTCTGCCTGAAGATACTGTATCCAGAATATAAAGTATTGTGTTCCACAATATTTTCAAAACATGATAAAGAATATAATAAATGAATTAGGGTCATAAAGTATTACTTTCTTTTCTTTTCTAGATAACCTATGGTCATCAAATACAGCACTGAAATGGTAGAGCGAGAGACTCATTACATCTCACAATTTGATGCTAAACTGAATTAATTTTTACAGTCTTTCCCTAAATAAAGTAGTAGTATGGATTTGAAAAAGGTTATGGTGTAATCCTAATGTGTCCCTTTCTATCTAGTTGAAAGTGAGATTGCATTCCAGTTGTCCATCTGTTTCTTAACCTGAGTATTGATCTCTCTTGCAAGGATGTTGATTAGAGTGAGTTTACAATGGCAGAACTTATGATGGTTTCTTGTATCTAGCACAGCAAGGCAGAGATCATCTTGGCCATTTATCCTGGAAGGTTATGAGCAAAGGAACGTTACTGTTTTTAGATAGAAGTTGCATAAATACGTTTTATATGTGAGCTTATTGGATTCCCACACATACATAAAAAAAGAGAAAGCAAGATAATTATTTTGTCAGGAAATCCATAATTCTGTAGCTGTACCTAAAGTGAGAGCAAGTTCAGCAAGTCAAAGGCTTTTATCGAAGTCAATAAAGCTTGAGTAATGGGATCTCAGTATCAGCGCCATGCAACAACAGAAGAGGAACTAGAGAGTGATTATTCATCCCCTTCTTCCTCCTTCTTCCAAGGGAATGAAATCTTTGAGGCAAAAAGATTAATGTGAAAACTACTGGTACAAAAATGGAAATTAAAACCACAACACTTCCTGAGGATAATTTTAATATTTTGCACATACTCCTTATCGCATCTGTAGCTTTTTGCACCTGTGGTCAAGGCTTCAGTGTGGGTCATCCTGTGGCAGCAGCCAAAAGAGAAGAGCACTGAAGACACTTTGACCCCTTGCAGGTGCATCAGACTAACATAAATGACCATAAGCATATTAGAGCATGGTCACAGTCAACTAAGTATAGTGAAGTCACTGAGCCTAAAATGTCATCAGCAACTTTTATAGTCAAGATTTAAGATTCATTTTCCTGTGAGGGAGAGCCTAATTTTGGTTTTGAATTACAAATGCATTCAAATTTCAAAGTAAAAACATGGTTTAATAAAACTCCAAATATTTTCCTTTGCAAGTGTCCAACAGTGTATTCTGACAATGTTCAAACATTTGACAAAAGACACCACCCCAAATTCAAACATCCTCACAGTCCTCTCAAGTTCCAATGATAGTAAGTTCTGCCCACTGAGAAGATCCCTAATTCTCCCAGGCTTGCACAGCAAACTTAAATATTCTTATACCAAAGTATTTTGATTGGTTTTTTTCATAGGATTAGGTTTTTCTAATACACTCCACAGAAATTACCTGAAATGGGTCTGAGTCTGCAACTGAGTCCATTCGTACACCCCTTTTGCTATCTGGCATTGTCACACAGCCATGATACAGATTCATCTGTTTGGAGACAACTCAGAGTGATTTCATGAATCCAGAGTGCAGAAATGAACGGCAAGAGGCACTAGCCTGAGACAAAAAAAAAGTCAAATATCAATGTAAACATTATGCTTTCCTTGTGCTAGATAACACCACACTGATAACACTTAATTGCTTTTGGTTTAGACAAATTGCACTTAGTGAAATTTAGCCATATAGATATGCAGGTGTAAGGTAACACAGTTTCTCCCAGGACTCTCCATTGAACCTCTTTGCTCTCAAATAAAAGAGGAAATACATTTGAAATCTAAACTGACTTGGAGTTCCACACTGTATTTCCTTATAGTATGCTAAAAAATGAGAAAAAATGATGCACAAATCCCACCCAACCCTCACAGTTAAGTAGAGGACTCTTGGCTGCACCAGCAGTGGCTTTCCCCTTCACCTTGTATATTTTAATAAGATGAGTGACTTTTCTTTTTTTTTTTTTTTAATCCTTTCTGTGGTTGCGCTGTTGTCTGTGCTAAAACATATTAATAACTCTAACTTGACTCTTTTTTTAACTACAGCAGTGCAGATATGTATTTGAAGCACAACAGTGTCCTTTCCAAGGTTGCATATAGCTATTATAATATTGTCTTAGGTGAGGGAAGGACAAGACACTGTCATGCATCATTCTCCCATCAAATATTTTGCAAGCACCACTGAATTGTCAAGAAAAAGGTCATCTTATTCTCTAGATAAATTCATCTCAGAGAATTGTATGTAGAAATAAGTTTAGCACAGGTTATATTCCCAATACATTCTTCCACTGTGTATAGTATAAGAGAAGGTTGTTTTTATTAGCTGACCAAAAAAAAACCAAAAAACAAACTCAACAAAAAAAAAAAAGAAAACTTTAATGCTTATCCAAAATTAAAATTTAGATTACTAGTTTCCTTTTGCTTTGTTTTGGTTTGTTTTTAGTCAAGCATCATTCTGTACTTATTTTATAATCTGAGGAAAGAGGTTGGCAGTGAGTGCAGGAAGGTAATTTATCACATGGGGCATTTTTCACTGTAAAACATATTGCACAGGAGACAGAATTCAATACATCACCTGAAACTAGAAAAGCCTTGACAGAAAGATTCCCAGACTTGCAAAACACTTAGGTGTCTGTTACGCATTTACAGATCAACCTCGGCAAAACACTGCAAATATAAGCACCTGCAAAATCAAGGCCTAAGTAGCAGATAAAAATGTTTAGCTAAAGGATTTACAAATCTTGAATTTCAGGGCATAAGATGAGCTTCTTAGGAGCAAGATATGAATCATATCTGTGTAACAGCTCTTTCAGATACTGTAATCGTTGCTCCTAGTAGAAAAATGCTTCTTAATTAGAGACAGATGTTGAAAATTTCGAGTTACATGAAAATGTCACAAGCCAAGTCTCTCAAAGAAAATAATAGGTTACTTGTTAGACTCTATCTTTTTTGAAATAAAGAAATACATAAATGATAAGATTACACTTAAAAATGTGTATTTCTCTTGTGTATTCAGCAGTTTTGCTGCTTTGAGCAAGGCTGAAGTAAGAGTATGGGATTAAGTATAGTTTTGTGGTAGCAGGAAACCTCTCCTAGAAACATTAGACTTGTAACCAACTGAACAACTGAAACAGGCACTCAAAAAGAGCAATTTCTCTCTAATACCTTGTCCTTTTACCACATTAAATCATGCTGTGTGCTTTCCTTTGAAAGTCCAAAAAATATATCTTCTTTTTATTAAAACTCTCTTCCACATAGCCTCTGCAGCCATGGTCATTTTGGTTTGCCTGCGGTGAAGTGCTGCAGATCTGGACCAGCCACTTTAGAAGACACTAATCTGGTCTATTCCCTCTCTTTTACCAGTATATGGCTTTAACCCCTCTGTTTCTCTTCACTTTCTCCCAGGAAAATAACCCTTTCATCTTTGGAGTTCTTTAAATATATTTTAAAGACTACCAGAGAACCAGTTGTAAGGTCCTATATTGGTCATTTGTGATGCAATAAAGCCACACTGCGATGTCATTATCTTTGTAGCATAATATCCTCATGTGTCACTAGCTGTTAAACTATGACTTAATGCAAACATCATGGTTTATCTGATAGAGTAGTGTTGAATGCCATTTAGAGAATTGAGATGTACACATATAGCAGCGATCCATGAATGCAGTCACTGGAGACAAGGATTGATTTTTGGTGAGACTTGGACATCAAAATATGCTTAGATTATGCTCTGCAGCTATTTATTCAAAGACTGTTTACTCAGAGCAGAGGTGTGCTTGCTGGTTTTCACCCACCAAATGGGAGTTGTTTCTATCTGAATCGTGGACTCATAGAATGGTTAGGGACCTTAAAGCTTATGCAGTCCCAACTCTCTGCCATGGGCTGGGGCATCTTCCACTAAACAAGGTTTCTCCAAGCCCCATCCAACCTAGCCTTGAAAACTGCCAGGGATGGGGCAGACACAGCTTCTCTGGACACCCTGTGCCATTGCCTCACCACCCTCACAGGGGAGAACTGCCTAAGAGCTCATCTCAATCTCCCCTCTGGAAGGTTAAAGTCATTTCTCATTGTGTCCCTACAGGCCCTTGTAGAAAGCCTCTTTCCAGCTTTCTTGTAGCCCCTTTTGGTACTGGAGCTGCTCTAAGGCTTCCCCTTAAGGAACCTTCTCTTCTCCAGGCTCACCCAGCCCAGCTCTCTCAGGCTGGCTCCAGCGCAGAGCTGCTTCAGCCCTCACAGCATCTCTGTGGCCTCCTCTGGCACCTCTTCAACAGCTCCAAGTTCCTCTCGTGTTGTTGCCCCAGAGCTGGACACAGGAATTCAGGGGGGGTTCTTAGGAGCGCAGCAGAGGGGGAGAAACCCCTTCATGACTTACTGCTCATGCTCTGGGAGTGCAGCCCACCACATGGGAGGGTTCTGGGGTCAAGTGCATACTGAAGCCAGGTCACATTGAGAACACAGCTGTTTTCCAAGGCCTAGCAAAACATAGCTTGACTGACTCAAAACCTTTGGGTGGATGAATACAGCTTACTTAAGGAAAGATAAAGGTAATTCTACCTCCAGTTGCTGGTGGTTTTGCGACCCAAGTGCATTCTGACTTCTGCTGGGGTTGTTAGAAATCTCAGCTACCTGGGTATTTTGACTACCTAGAGAAATAGTTCCAGTTTTGCTGATAGTTATCCAAAATATCCATGATTTACCTTCACATTATCCAAGAGTAATTTCTTTATAAAATGACCCCTAGTAGCTATGTTCAGGGAATCTTGACAGAGAAATATCCTAGATGGCTGCTCTAGGGAAGCAGGTCTTTAGAAAGAACCCTGGGAAGATGTGAGATAGGAACAAAAGACTGGTTTAGTGCTGTAAGGAAAAAAAGAAATGAGCATAAATATCAGATTAAATATTCCTCTTTGAATGCTGGAGATGCATCCTGGCCAATTATTTACAATTACTGAACAAATTTTAGCCTGGTTTCTTCAGGAAATGAGGCTTGGATGATCACTGTGTCTGTCAGACCCACTTAATAACTGCTGGATTCATTCACCAGCTGCAGAACTGACAAAGGAGTGATGCTGGCAGAGCTACCGAGTTCCCACAGCATACTTGAGAAGAAGGAGCTGAGTGATGGAATGAGCCTGATTAATTCGCCCCCACAAAGAAATAATACAAAAAATTAAATATTCACATATAAAAGAATTATTAACAAATTAAAAAATACATGGGAGAACTGGAAATATTCTAAATCCAAGACAGCAAAGAAGTCTTTACCCAGTTAAGATTGTGAGGATTATCTGGAATCTAGTAAGGATGTATTCAATATTCAGTATAATTTACCCAATGTAGAATAAAAAAATCATTGATGGTTGGAATTAATGAGTTCTGATATTCAAAATATTCCTTATCTTCTTAAATTGTGTGATATTTTTAAAGGTATGCCATATGTCATTTTGCCCAGGGAAGTTGTGAATGCTCCATCCCTGGTGGTGATCAAGGCCAGGTTGTACAGAGGCTTGGGTGACATGGTTTAGTGGAAAGTGTCCCTGCCCATGGCAGGGGGATTGGGAGTAAATGATCTTAAAGTCCTTTCCAACCCTAACTATTCTATAATTCTATGCAGACTACCTGTGACAGACATACAAGCAAAAAAGCATCCTTTAGCAATGTCTAGGCATTAGGAAGGAAACAAGTGCTTTGATTTAATGACAGAATCCACCACCTTCTGCTGACAGCAGTTTTCTAACTTAATTCTTGATATTGTCCTGGCTGTTAAATGTTACAGACCTAAACTGAGTCATTAGTAAGATGGGCTAGCGGGTAAAACCAACACCATGGGAAGTTGGTTAGCTGATTATTATCTTTTGCGCATGATTTTTGAAGAGCTCAGGAGCGTAGGTGTTTCATGTTTCTACCTCTCTAGAGAAGCTGTAACAAGATTCTTCACGTAGGAGTGCAAAGAATCTTTTGTTTCACTTTTTGGAGAGCTTAATGCACACAAATTCTTTCACAGCATTTCCTAAACACTTTTGAAAGTTTCCAGGCCAAGGAAAAAAAACCCTTGAGTTTTTCAGTGAATTCATTTTCTGCAGATTGCTCTGAGATGGAATAGCAGTGCACTGAGCCATTTTTATTCATATATATATTATTATCTCTTGTTATGTGCAGGCACACATATGCACTTGCCTTTCCCATCAGACTACTACAACTTGCCTTGCAAACCTATGGGATGCTTCAGGAAACTCATGCACACTCCCATAGTATTTTGTAAATAACTTTAGACTTACCTGTTTGTCTCACAAGGTTAGTATGACACTTTCCTATTATCTTCACACCTGTCATGGGTTCAGCAGTAGCAGTCATTTTTTCCCTTTCTTTTTACTGCTTTCTAAAGCACTATACAGAAAATACCACGATCTGTAAACCAAAGCCATATTGGATGAACTGACCTGAGGTTGGATAGACGAGTTGGTGCCACGCTGCGTTCTGACAGAAAAAAGACAGAAATCCTCATGCTTTTAAGAGTGACCCTAATAGCCACAGGACTGAAGACAGTGATAAGCATTTTGGTTACCAAACTGCTGATCTGCTCAGTATTTATACCCAACTAGGCCATGGTCCTGCATGATCACACCAGATCTAGTGCTGTTGATCTGCTTAAACTATGTACAATATGTCTCCAAGCTATGTGCAAAGGACTGTACTGTGTGACAATTTCTATATCTGTAGGAACAGTTTCCATTGACAATTTACAAGTGTCTCATTTACATAGTTGCACACAAATAATGTCTGTGAATTTGTCTGAGCACAGCAGGGGCTGTTTGAGCCGAGTTATCTCCAGGACCATCTAAAAACCTGCTGCACCAATTACTCAAATATGTTGTCAAGAGTAAAAGTTCAGTCATTCACCTTTTCCCAGGTCATTCTATCACCTCAAACTAATCCTTTGTCATGCCTACTCAAAGAAGCTGGAGAGCTACAGAACCAGGCAGGGAATAGTGACAAATTACATTTTGTGTGTCCAGTACCACACACCCCTGATACCTAGTTGCACCTTAATTGTTGTAGCAACAGAGCAAGACAAAATCTCTTTGCCCCTTGTTTCTTTAAATGGAGATGTTCTCATTTAGTTAGCATTTCAGCAGGCAAAGGACAGTGAAATCATAACTAACTTCTGCAGTCTATTTGCCTCCCATTCAGGCTATGTTTCTGAGGGGAGTATTCTCTTTTAGCTATACATGGGGAATAATCTCAGCAATCTTCTCTAACAAATAAACCAGACTTGCGAATGCCAGACTTCAGTGGGAAACCTTTGTTTAGGTGACAAGCTTGATCTCCCATGTATGGGGTAGTATAATATATTGTTGTCATGGTTTAAGCCCAGTCAGTAACTCAGCCATGCAGCAGCTCGCCCATTGTTCCCCATTCCCCCTTTCTCTCCGCTGCTCCCCAAGGGATGGGAAGGAGAATCAAAAGAATGTAACTCCATGGGTTGAGATAAGAACAGTCCAGTAACTAAGGTATAACACAAAACCACTACTGCTACCACCAGTATCAATAACAGCAAGGGAAATCACGAGGGAAGAAAATACAACTACTCACCACCTGCCCACCGATACCCAGCCAGACCTGAGCACTGACCTAACCCTTCCGGGTAACTGCCCCCAGTTTATGAACTGGATATGACATGCTGTGGTACGGAATACCTCTTTGGTTAGTTTGGGTTGGGTGTCCTGTCTCTGCTTCCTCCCGGCTTCCCCTCCTCCCTGTCAGAACATAAGACTCAGAAAGTCCTTGGTCAGAGTAATCATTACTGAGCAGCAATTAAAAACATCAGTGTCATCAGCTCTGTCCCCAGGCCGAAAATCAAAACCACAGCACTTCACCAGCTGCTAAGAAGGAGAAAAATGACTGCTACTGCTGAACCCAGGACAGTATCCACCCCTTATTCCATACCATTCATGTCATGCTCAGATCCCACATTTTCAATAAACCATCACTCTTGTCTCATATGTACATGTACATATACATCCACAAAGAGAGAGAGATATCATTCCTTAGTGCATGGACCAATTCCTACAAAGCTGCTGAGTCCATCCAGTCCATGATATTGGGCTTCATCTCCTGGAACAGTCTTTCAGAGCAGGAGAGGCTGTGTGCAGCGTTGGATCATTGCTTGCTGATGATACCACAGAACTCATCTGGTTTCATCAAAGTTCATTCTTTGTTGGGATGATAGGCTGAGGAAAGTCAGAGCCAGTTGCTGGTGAACTGAAGACATCCAGCTTTTGGGCTATAAAAGTGCTACATAGCAGGCAACAGCATACAATTGAGTTCATTGGCTGTTTTCCCCTAAAATCAAATCCCCTTCAGGTACACATCGGACTTCCCCGTCTTCCCACATTACCCACCATGTTCCCACATTACCCACCATCCGGCTCCCCATCTTCCTGCATTACCCATCATCTGGTTCCCAGAGCAAGAGCAATTCCATGAGTGGGTTTGCCTTTACCTGAAGTAGGAATAACCCAGGCAGTCTTCCCCAGCAAATTGTTTATGCGAACCACAGGAACTTTATCACCTTCTACAGTATGTAAAAGTTCTGACTGGGCTGGGCCAGCCCTGTTGGCAGGTCCTCTGGTGTTGACCAACCAGGTGGCTTTTGCTAATTTTGTATTCCAGTGTTTGAAAGTCCCACCACCCATTGCTCTCAGTGTAGTTTTTAACAGACCATTGTATTTTGATTTTCCCAGAGGCTGGTGCATGGTAAGGGATGTGATATACCCATTCAATGCCATGCTCTTTGGCCCAAGTGTCTATAAGGTTGTTACAGAAATGAGTCTCATTGTCTGATTCAGTTCTCTCTGGGGTGCTGTGGCACCACAAAATCTGTTTCTCAAGGCCCAGGATAGTGTTCCGGGCAGTGGTGAGGGGCACAGTATGTGTTTCCAGCCATCCGGTGGTTGCTTCCACCATGGCACTTGCCTTGGTGGGTGGGTGGGGGTGTGATACAATCAATCTGCCTGGCCTCCCCATATTTGTACTTCAGCCATCATCCTCTATACCAAAGAGGATTTAAGCATTCAGCTTGCTTAACTGCAGCACGTTTCACAGTTGTAAATAACCTAAGCAGTAGTGTCCATTGTTAAGTCCACCCCTCGGTCACGAGCCCATCTGTATGTTGCAACTGCCCTGGTGGCCTAAAGTGTCAAGAGCCCACTGAGCCAAAAAACATTCACCCCTATGTTGCGAACCTAAGCCTATTTGAGCCACTTCAATCTTAGCAGCTTTATCGACTGCTTGGTTGTTCTGATATTCCTCAGAGGCCCGACTCTTGAGTGCATAAGCATCTACATGGCACAACGTAACCACCAGGTTCTGCACCCAGGCAGAGATATCTTGCCACAGTGCAGCAGCCCAGATGGGATTACCTCTGCTTTGCCAGACACTCTGCTTCAATTCCTCTAACCACCCCTACAGGGCATTTGCCACCATCTGTGAGTCAGTATAGAGATGAAGTACTGGCCACTTTTCTTGTTCAGCAATGTCCAAGGCCAGCTGGATGACTTTCACCTTGGCAAACTGACTCTATTCACCCTCTCCTTCATCAGTTTCAACAACCTGTCATCAAGGACTCAATTCAGCTGCCTTTCATCTCCGATGCTTTCTCAAAATCCAGCAGGATCCATCAGTAAACAGGCATATGGCATTTCACTTTCTGACAGTTTATTACATGGTGAGGCCCCTTCAGTGCGCATCACCTCCTTCTCTGGTGACATTCCAAAATCTTTGCCCACTGGCCAGACCATGATGACTTCTAGCATTACTGGATGACAGGGATTTCCTGTTAGAGCTTCTTATATAATTAATGCTGCCCTTACTTCATGTAGCATTAGTTGCCTGATTGCTGAGGTGATTAGCTTAAGAGAGGACACTTTCAAGACCTGAGTGGCGGGAAGCTCAGCGCATCAACTCAGTGCTGCAAGGGCCACTGAGGTTACCTCAAGTCCTCGACAGGACATGCCTGGGAGCTGGCAGCTCAGTGGGAAAGGCTGGAGAGTATGGTACACTGTCAGGGGACAGGTGAGCAGTCGACAGAGACTTTGTGGTTCAGGGTTAAACAGAGAACAGCAATGGGAGACATTATTGTGGGAATCTGTTACAGACTGCATGATCAAGAGGACTCTGTGGAAGAAGTGCTCTATAGATAGATAGGAACAGCCTCGCACTCACAGGCCCATGTTCTCACTGGGGACTACAACCACCCTGCTGTCTGCTAGAGGGATGGTATGCCCTGGCCCAAGCAATCCAGGAGATTCCTCGATTGTGTGGATGACAACTTCCTTCTGCAAGTAATAGAGGAGCCAACAAAAAGAGGTGCCATGCTTGACCTCTTGCTCACCAACAGGAAAGGGCTGGTTGGAAATGTGACAAGCCAGGACAGCCTTGGTTGCAGTGATCATGAGATGGCTTAGTTTGAGATCCTCAGGACAGTGGGAAGAGCGTGCAGGAAGCTCACTGCCCTGGACTTCAAGAGAGCAGACATTGTCCTCTTCAGGAATCTGTCCTCTTCAGGAATCTGTTTAGTAAGTTTCCATGGGATATAGCCCTAGAGGGCAGGGGGGCCCAAGACTATTGGTTGATATTCAAGGATCACCTGCTACAAGCTAAGGAGTGTTGCATCCCAACTGGAAGAAAGTGCAGCAGGAGGACCAGGAGACCTCCCTGGATGGAGAACGAGCTGCTGAGGAAAATTGGAGGGAAGAAAGAGACTTATAAGGGGTGGAAGCTAGGGACCAGGTTAGGAAAGCTAAGGCCCAGTTGGAATTCAACTTAGCTAGGGATGTGAAAGATAACAGGAAGGGATTCTATAGGTACACTGCAAATAAAAGACAGACTAGGGACAATGTGGGCCCTATCCAAAAGCTATTTGGAGTACTGACCACCCTGAACCAAGAGAAGGCTGAGATTCCTAATGACTTCTTCTCCTCAATCTTGACTGGCAAGTGCTCTGAGCACACAACCAAAGTCTTGGAAGGCAGACGCAGCAACTGTGAGAATGAAGACTTCAGGCCCACTGTAGGAGAGGATCTGGTTCAAGACGATCTTAAGAACGTGAACATGCACAAGTCCATGGGACCTGATGAAATCCATCTGCAGGTCCTGAAGGAGCTGGCAAATGAAGTTGCTAAGCCACTGTCCTTCACATTTGAAAAGTCATGGCAGTCAGGTGAAATTCCCAGCAACAGGAAAAAGGGAAATATAACCCCCATTTTCATGAAGGGGAAAATGGAGAATTCAGGAAACTACAGATCAGTCAACCTCGCTTCTGTGCCTGGCAAAATCTTGGAGCAGAATCTCTTGGAAGGCATGCTAAAGCACATGAAAAACCACAGGGTGCCTGGTGATAGACAGCATGGCTTCACTAAGGGGGAAATCCTGCCTGACCAATTTGGTGGCCTTCTAAGATAGGGCTACGGAACAGATGGACACAAGGACAGGGGTAGAGCAGTTGACTTAATCTACCTGGACTTGTGGAAAGTGTTTGACACTGTCTCACACGACATCCATGTCTCTAAATTGGGGAGACAACAATTTGATAGGTGGATCACTCAGTGGATAAAGAATTGGCTGGATGGCCACATGCAAACAGTTGTGCTCAATGGCTCAATGTCCAGCTGAAGAGCAGTAACGAGTGGTGTCCCTCAGGGATCAGTGTTGGGACAAGTATTGTTCAACATCTTTGACAGTGACATGGACAGTGGGATTGAGTGTGTCCTCAGAAAGTTTGCCGATGACACCAAGCTGTTCAGTTGATACGCTGGCAGGAAGGAATGCCATCCAGAGGGACCATGACATGCTTGTGAGGTGGGCTGATGCCAACTTGATGAAATTTAACCATGCCAAGGGCAATGTCCTACACCTGGATCGGAGAAAGCCCAGGCACAGCTCCAGGCTGGGCAGAGAAGAGACTGAGAGTAGCCCTGCGGAGAAGGACTTGGGGGTGTTGGTCGATGAGAAACTTAACATGAGCCAGCAGCACGCTCTCGCATCAGAGAAAGACAACTGTATCCTGGGCTGCATCAAAAGGAATGTGATCAGTTAAAGGAAGTGTTCCTGACCCTCTACTCTGCTCTCACGAGACCTCACTTGGAGTATTGTGTGCAGTTCTGGTGCCCTCAACATAAAAAGGACATGGAACTGTTGGAACAAGTTCAGAGGAGGGCCACGAGGGTGATCAGGTGGCTGGAGCACCTTTCGTATGAAGATAGGATGAGAAAGTTTGGGCTGTTCAGCGTGGAGAAGAGAAGGCTGTGTGGAGACCTCATAGCAGCCTTCCACTATTTCAACAGGACTGTAAGGGTGCTGGGGAGGGACTCCTCATTATTGACTGTAGTGACAGGACAAGAGGTAAAGGGTTCAAATTTAAACTAGGGAAGTTTAGACAGGATGCAAGGAGGAAGTTCTTTTCTGGAAGGGTGGTGAGGCACTGGAAAGGGTTGCCCAGGGAAGTTGTGAATGCTCCATCCTTGGCAGTTTTCAAGGCCAGGTTGAACAGAGCCTTGGGCGACAAGGTTTAGAGTGAGGTGTCCCTGCCCATGGCAGGGGTTTTGGAACGAGACGATCTTAAGGCCCCTTCCAACCCGAACTATCCTATGACTCCATGTGTAGAAGAGAACCTCGCTTTGAACATCCAGCCCAGCACAGGCAACCGGGGTGCTAGGAGGAGCTGTACTTCAGTGCCCATTGCTTCCGAAGCAGCTCGAACCCCTTCATAGGCTGCCAGTATCTCTTTTTCAGTTGAGGTACAGCTGGCCTCAGATCCTCTGTATCCCCAATGGCAAAAGCGGAAGAGTTGACCTCGAGTTTGCCCTACAGATTTCTGCCAGAAGCTCCAGGTAGGTCCATTCTCCCCAGCTGCAGGGGAGAGTACATTTCTTACATCTGATCCAGTCCGGTCTGGTCCAAGGGCTGCTGTGTAAACTATCTCACCTTTAATTTGCTCAAAGACTTGTTGTTGCTCAGGATCCCACTTAAAATCATTTTCTTCTGGCTCACATGATAGAGAGGGCTTACAATCAAACTGTAATTAGGGATGTGCATTCTCTGGAACCCCACAGCACCCAAGAAAGCTTGTGTTTCTTTCTTATTAGTTGGTGGAGACATTGCTGTTATCTTGTTGATCACATCTGTGGGGATCTGGCAACATACATCTTGCCATTTTATTCCCAAAAATTGAATCTCCTGTGCAGGTCCCTTGACCTTACTCTGTTCTATGGCAAAACTGGCTTTCAGCAGGATTTGGATTATTTTCCCCCCTTTCTCAAAGACTTCTTCTGCTGCATCGCCCCACAAAATAATGTTGTCAATGTATTACAGATGTTCTGGAGATTGCACCTGTTCCAGTGCAGTCTGGATTAGTCCATGGCAGATGGTAGGGCTGTGTTTCCACCCCTGGGGCAGTCGGTTCCAAGTGTACTGGACATATCTCCAAGTAAAAGTGAATTGTGGTCTGCACTCTGCTGCCCACAAAATTAAGAAAAATGCATTGGCAATATAATTCATGGAATACCGCTTGGCTTCTTTGACTCCAGCTCATACTGAATTTCTAGCATGTCTGGTACGATAGCACTCAATGGTGGTGTGACTTCATTCAGGCCACGATAGTCTACTGTTAGTCTCTACTCTCTGTTAGTCTTTGGCACTGGCCAGATGGGGCTGTTGGAGGGTGAGATGGTCCTACTGATCACTCCTTGACTCTTCAGTCTATGGATCAGTTTATGGATAGGAATCAGGGAGTCTCGGTGCAACATTGCCACTGGTGCACTGCTGTGGTAGCGATTGGCACTTTTGTTCTTTGACCTTCAACAGCCCTGCAACAGAAGGATCCTCTGAGAGATCAGGCAAGGTGGACAGCTGCTCAATTTCCTCTGTCTCCAAAGCAGCAATACCAAAAGCTCACCAGTACCCTTTTGTGTCTTTGAAGTACCCTCTCCTGAGGTTGCCTATGCCAAGGGTGCACAGAGCCTCTGAACCAGACACAATGGGGTGCTTTTGCCATTTTCTCCCAGTCAGGCTGATTTCAGCCTCCAGTACAGTCAACTCTCGGGATCTTCCTTCACTCCAGAAATAGAAATGGGTTCCATCCCTTGACAGCTTGATGGCATCAGGGTACACTATGCACCGGTATCTACTAGAACCTTATACTTCCATAGGACTGATGTGCCAGGCCATCCGAACCACATAGTCCAGTAAATCTGATTGTCCCCTACCTCCACCTCACTGGATTCAGGGCCCCTCTCATAGTCATCACAACACTGGACACTTAAGTCTTTTAGAAAGGGATTAGTCTTCTTTATCACAGGAGCTGGAGTAAAATCCCCTCTTCCACTCCATCTGGGAATCTGCTTACCAGAGACGGAAGCCGCAGCTTTCATCCTTGACCTTTGTTTTCCTCTTCTATTCACACACCCATTCCTAAAGAGCTGAGGTAGGTTTTCCATTCCACTTCCTCATGTCTTCTCCGTGATCCCGCAGGTAAAAACATAGGGTGGCCCAAGGCGTATACCTTCTATATCTTCTCCAGCAGTAGGACACCTTTTGTTAATAGCTGAGATATGTGTTGGTACACATGAGGAGCTGGATAGATCAAATAAATGGTCTCCCAATTGTTTGAACTCCTGGGACAGTTTTTCCACAGCTGAAATGATGGAAGGGTTGAGATTGTCTTTGAACGCTCGGAGTTTATGAATCATTTCAGCCACTGTTAGTGGTACTATTTCATTCCAGGTTACTGTTGGCAATGAACAGGCATACGATGCCAGTGCATTCTGTGTAAATTTCTGCTACATGGGTCATGTACTTTTGACTTCATCTGGACCTAGGGTGTATCTCCAGCATTCAGCTTGGTGCGATAAATCATCTCAACAATGGCTGATTCCCTCAGAGACTGGATGTCTTTCTCTAAAGTAATCCACTTGGCCAAATGATGCACAACATCATCCTTGTATGGAAACCTGTCTTTCACAGCTACCAAGTGCTGCTTTCAAAAGCTGAGGGACTGTTTGTCTCTTGCAATTGCTTTGCCAATTCCCTCTTCCCTAGCAAGTGATCCCAGTTGCTTGGCTTCCCTACCTTCTAGTTTGTTACCATTGGCCCATTGGCCCAGCACAGAAGCAACCAGATGTTAATGTGCTCCCCTGGTTGACAGGTAAAAATATTTTTGCATATTCTGTAGTTCCATTGAGGTCTGAGGTTGGGACCCCTCTTCTTTTTCTTCCTCTGATTCATGTGATGATGACTCCTGATCAGACGCTGTCCCAGGTAGTAAACGCATTGCCATTGTTTCTTCATCTTCTTTCTTCACCTTTCTTGCCTTTTCTTGCTTTTCCCCTTGTGCACAGGAGCAACCAATACTGTCATGATTTGGTCCTCTGGTTTAGCTGCAGTGACCTGGCTTGGTCTGGGAGCTCTGCTCCGGCTGCCCTGGCGGTGCTCAGCGCAGGCACCCAGACAGAGCCGATGAGAGGGGAGGATGCGGTGCAGAGCTCGGGGTGCAGAGAGC
>JAOEHY010049381.1:0-17929 GCA_025447955.1 Psilopsiagon aurifrons
GGCCAGACCAAACATCACTAAGCCATAACTAAAAACATTGGTGTTATCAGCGCTGTTCCCAGGCCACAAGTCAAAAAGCACAGCGATGCACCAGCTACCAAGAAGGGGAGAAATGACTGCTACTGCTGAACCCATGACAACATGTGTGGACTTATGTTCCTGAACAGGCCTTTATCTAACACTTGACTGAAGAGTCAGACTCATACATCTTGGAGAGCTGTACAAATTCTCATCAAAAACAGGTCAAAATTTCTTTATTGACATTAGTTAGCTGATTTGGTTCCCCAATTATTTGGTCTTCTTCTCAGGCCTCCCATAAGGCCTCCAAGTGTAGCTGAAGAACACTGTGCTTGGTTTCAGTGGAGCAAGGTATTCCTGTCAGTGCTTTTCCTGACTTTCATGACAGATATTGTGCTGGGCCTCAGCCAAGGTGCAGAAAAGGATGTGAAAAGATTGCACTGTCTTTTTGATTCCTCTTTCCTAGCCTATTGGTTAGTTATGGACACTGGTGTAAGGAAAGTGATGTCAAATCTTGGGATCTCTTAGCTGGGCAGAATGGTGTCACATGTACACTCAACTAGTGGCTTAATATAAGACATTTAATCTCTCATAGTTAAATCCCATCTGTAAAATGGATGTCAGGACATTGCTACAGCAGAAGCCATTGTGAGAGGGAAAGGTTGTATAATTAATAGCTGACTAGATGCTGAAGGCAAAATTCATCGAATAGTGGGTAGGTTCATAAAGAATTTCTGACCTGAGGGACAAATACCAGTGGTACTTCATTACTTGAGTCCTGGGTTGAAGAAAAGGCCCTGTATCATTAAGCAGACAGGAAGGAAGTTTGTAAATTGGGAAAAAAGAGGGAGGTGGTGAATAATCTTTTTCTGCACTCTGAAGGAAACTGACCACAATCTGTAGGCAAAGGACCTCAAGTATTCACTGCAAACTAAAACCACAATTTAATCAGTTTTATTTTTCTGTTAGAATTCTTGGTACTAAATATAGTCAGATCTGTTTTACCTGTCTGCTTTTTTTGCCCTCCCTTTTTCCTCCACATTTGCATTCAAGTTTCATACAAGCTCAGAAAGTTCACCTCAGTTTCCCCAAGATCTTGATTCAGAGTGTAATCTGCCTGATCCTACTAAAAATATTCTTCATTCCAAATTGTTTTCAGTTTAGAGGGACCCCAATGACCAGATTATTTACTTTCCCATATAAATTTTGTTTTCAGCATTCTCTCTGTGATACAATTGAATCTTTGGCCCTGGGACTCACAGATTGAGTAGCCTTTCTCCATGCTTTAATTCAGAAATAAAGGAACATTGTATCTAAGCACCCTTAATGTTCTCTATCATCTCATAACTGATTGATAAACTTTAAGAAATAAAATAGCAAACCATGTGTTAGAGTAATATGGTAGCTGCTACCTGATTATTATAAGAGTATTGTAAGAATATATCTGTACTTAAAAAAATACGAACATAAAAAAAAAAATAATAATCTGCTGCTTATTATGGAAAACTAAATCAGTTGTAGAGCTAGGCAAATCAAAGTATTTATTTGAAACAGGAAATATGTTAACATAAATTACATTTGCACCTCACATGGCTACTCTCTGTCATCTGTCTTTCTGGTTGTCCTCCAGAACTTATGTAGATGCTTTCCTAAATCCTAAAATGCTCAGCTGAGGAAGCCCCTGCTGTGGGTGGTTGCAGACCAATACACACATTGTCAGCAAAAATTCAGCTCTCTCCAAACATAGAAATCTACTAAGTGCCAGAAAATACTATGAGAAAAAAGAAATATGGGCATTATGAGCCTTTTTTTCAATCTTCCATAAATTTGCTTTCCTAAATCTTAACTTCTGTATTAGATACTAGGCAGAAGCTCTTCCCTGTAAAGGTAGTGAAGCACAGGGTGCCCAGAGAAGCTGTGGCTGCCCCCTCCCTGGCAGTGTTCAAGACCAGGCTGGATGGGGCTTGGAGCCACCTGCTCTAGTGGAAGGTGTCTCTGCCCTGTGGCAGTGGGTTGAGACTGGATGAGATTTAAGGTCCTGTCCAACCCAAACCATTCCATGATTCTATGACCTTCCTTTCATAAAGTAGCTAGTTTTGGAGCGGTAAAACCCCAAAGGCTTGAGGAAAATATGCACGCATGCAGAGACATGGGTACAACATTGGAACTACTTCAAAATAGCAACAAATATGATTCCCCAAGGCTTTAAAAACAAGCAAATAAAGCTTTTATTTTTGAAGCTTTTGTAGATTTTTTTTTTTTTTATTCAGTCTTAGAAACTGGGCTCTATGGTAATACGGAGATTTTCTGCTGTCCCACATTCATGCTAACAGTAATGGCTGATAACTTTCTGTCCCGGGGGACATGATCCTTTAGGACTCAGCATTGCTGTTAGTCAACACTGGCCATTTTCTTCAGAAAAGCCTAATGCTGTTATCAGGAAAGCAGTCCGAATGTACTGTTTCAGGGAGCTTGTAGTTGCTGTCACTTTAAATCTTAATGTGTACGTAACTCAGCTTTATGCCTTTGCTTTCTCTTGGTCTGAAGATGCAATCACCAACTTAACTTTGCATTCTTGTGAAGACAGAGAAAATGAAAGGGAACTTGACAGTCAGCTCTATTGAACACTTCTCATATAAAATGCCTTTGTACCAATAGCTGGTACTGGAAATGTGGGAAATCCTGGGGTTTGAGTTTTGACTGTATTGTAAGCCAATTTCCAATCCTTTATTAAAATATAAAAATTGCTTTTGGTTTTTCAGCCCTTGGAGCCACAGAAGACAAAAATCATGCATTTTCATTCTCAGATCTCAGGTAAAGGAGGTTCTGGTTTACCCTGTAGCAGCATCTCAACATTATGATGGGGATATTAAATAAAATCAGCATCCTAATTAAACCAACATCAGCACAATAAGATGTAATAGCACTGCAACAATGGTCTTTCTTTGGCTTCTTCATGATAGGGTCTATAGCAAGTAATTACCCACCTCATTACTAAAAACAGTGTTAAGGCATCACTTCAGGAAGATGAAACAACTTTTTAGTGTTATTCCCTTATGAAATGAGAAAATGGAATATTTCCGATCAGTGACATGGGTTGTCAGGTGAATGTGAAAGGTTATCAGAAAGGGAATTTGGTAGAAGGTATAATGAAATATACTTTCTGAAATATGAAGAAATAACAGTAGATTATCTATTTTTACATTTCTTTTTGGATTTTTTTTTTTTTATATATAAAGATTGGATCATAAATCCTCTCACTAATCCCAGCCCTTTACTATCTGATTTCCTATTGGATGTATTGTTGTGATCAATATTGTTACACAGTCTTTATCATACATGTTTTATATGTTTATTTCAGTTCTTTTGGTGCTATTGTAGAAACTCAATAGATTATCACACTGTTTCTTTATCCCATTGAAAACGCTTCCTTACTTCAGACTTTTATAACTCATTCTTAAAATGTGAATGGTAAAGAAGAGAACAACTGCAAATGGTTACAGTATAAATTAAATCTGCTAAATAAGTTATATTGAAAAGTTAAAAGGTTCTAGTACGCAGTATAATGCATATTTTATTATTTTTCCCTTACAGTGTTGTTAAAAAATACATAACCTCCTGATGTATGTATAGTTCCTTGAGGAAGGTGCTCTGTAGCTCTGAGGCAGGATAAGTAGCATGTGATGTGGCAGCTGTAAGGTAACAACATATTTCCCCATAAAAAGCAGTGTAAATGGGCACATAAATTCCATATAAACTGTCAGCATGTCAGCTATGCTAACACTGGGTAAGCTACTGCCCTGGAGCATCACTAACTTATGCACCATCATTTTTCAAACAATACACTTCAAGAGTTTGTACAGCCCCAGTGGAAGCAGCTCTCAGACCACCTTCCTTCTGGACACTTCAGCCTCCTTTGTTTCTGTGCAAGTTTGGAAAAGACATGAAATCCAGAAATTTTTTTTGTAGGTGATGTTTTCTCTGGTGTCTGAAAGCAGGTCTGCAGCACAGCTGAGAATTTAGTCATGTTTTATGATAGATTATCCCAGTCCAGGATTCATCTCATCTAGCTTCAGATGTCTACTCAGTGGACCTCTACATCTGAGCAAGTCACCCCAGGCTCTGCAGTCACTCTTGCAGTTAACAGGGGTGCTAAGTACTTTTAGGGAGCAATTTATCTGATCCTCTTTAGCTGTGTACTTTAGCTGACATGCATCACACCTCAACAGTGCCTAGGGAGTTTAACAGACATCAACACCTACGTTATGAATGTCTAAGTTAAAAGATATAAATCAACTCCTGAATATCTTTAGCTCTATAAAATGGCTGTTCTGCTAAGTTACTCTATTTTTTTTTTTATTCTGCTTCTTTGGTTGTATATATGTAAGTTGAGGAACTTCATATGCCATTGCAGCAGCCCATATCAAACTATTTCATCTTTCTTTTTTGTGAAATAGAAAACATGCAGGGAGCTTGTGTCTTCCTGTATAGGAAGAACTGTGATCTGGACAAGCTGGAGATAGAAAGAAAGAATTATGAGACTGATTTTGATGAATTTCATGCAACATTCAAATACAATTATATTCCAAATGTCATGTTTGGTGGGCAGTTCAGGAATAAGGTGCAACCATGCATACATTGAAACCTCGCTAGGCCAAAATTTGTGACTGTGTTTTATCAGGTCCATTTTCTGTACTGCTTGTTTGAAGAAACACTTCTTGAGATAGAGGGCAATACTGATGTGCTGACAATTTTACAAATATAATTTTCATATATTAAAAAGTCTTTCTGGAATGAAATATAGCAATATATGGGAAAAGAATTCAGATGGAATGAAGAACCCCTTTGTCAAAGTTAGAAAAGACTTTGTTTTCTTCATCTTTTTCAAATGAGTTTTAGGAAGGAGAAACCCTTGCACAGAAAACTTTCCCCGTAATACTGAGGAATGCTTACTGACCGCCTTATGCTGTTTCATATGGTGTGGGCTCTGATGTAATGGTCACAAAAGACAAGCAATGTCAGTTTGAGGCAGTTAAAATTTTTATATCAACAAAGGCAATGGAACTATTCCACACTCACCTTCCTCTTCAATGTCAAGTCTTCTCTGTCGACCTCTTGAAACATACACACAACTAAATTATACAGGCATTTCATTGTTATCATAAATACATTATGTACTCCTATTTTCATAGTTAATGTAAGAGGGTCAGAGAAAATTTTTACTTGAATAAGGCAGGTCACTAACCTGGAAATGTTGAAGAACACTGCTTTAGATAGATGGACAAGGAAAGTCTTTATGACCTGATTTCCACAAACTTTAGTGGAGTTTCAGCTGCTGAGAAGGTATTTTAGTTTAGGATAGAAAACAAGCAAATATGAAGATATTTCCTTAGTTGCTATTAACAAGCTATTCAGCATTTCTGCATGTCATGTTTTCCATGTGAACAACTCTGGTCTTTGATTGCGGTTTTTAGGCAGTCTTACAATGAAATAAAACAGTATGGTGAAGAAAACATCATCTCAACGAATGCTTACAATTCCATATATCCAAGCACAGTTATTAGTCACTATTCCAATAAGTGGCTACAATTATATTTGCTTTTAAAAAGTAATTTTACATATATGTAGTTGTATAAAAAGTCATTATTTGTTTGGGTTTGTTGTTGTGATTTTATTTTATGTTTTTTTAATTTTATTCAGAAACAATTAGATTCCTACCTGCATGCTAACACTGAAGTACTCGACTCTCTTATCCCATTGTTTCCCAGTATAAAGAGGCATAAAAGTGGGAAAGATACTGTGATTATAAGTCATGTTCAAAAACTCTCCTTGCAGATCCTGAGAATCATATTGCGATAAGTGAACTGAAGTTACGTCCACAAAGTTAGCGTATGTAAAGTATCAAAACAAAATATGCTGGTTATATTTTAATTAAACCACGTAACTTTTCTTGACATTAGATAATAGAATATGCAAAGACAATAAGACTAATTAAAACAAAAAAAGAGTCACTGTTTGAGACAAAAAAAAAAATGGCATCAACTTTTGATCCTGTTACCAGAATTGTTGAGGCGAGATTTATCTTTTCTTCCTGGCAATGGGGAGGTTGATCTCACATTACAAAAAAACATCTAGCAAAAAATTAAGAAATTCTGAAAGCTGGATAGACTGTCAATAACCTTTATGCTTCTTCATTCCCTTGGGTTTGCTGGATTGGGTAATAATCCTCCTGAGAATCCTGTAATCCATTGGTAGGTTTATCTTTCTGCCTGAGGAAATGAATGCAGACTTAGAAGAAAAACCCAAACAAAAAAGGAAAAATTATATATTCCTATAAAATCAATGACATATTGCCATAAAAGTTTTTGTTTGCTTTTTTTCTTGTAAATGAGGCTTTATTTTAGGATGTGATTTAAGTTTCATGAAAATCTTTGGAGGAATGTTTGTATTCTGTATCTATAGCTGAGCTTTCTCAAGCTGTGATCCCATCAGATCTCTTGGGGCATTTCCAGCTGTGATCCTGTCAGATCTCATAAGTTAAATAGGTTGGGCCAACTCATGCTGCTATGCTGTCAGATTTCATCAGCTAAACAGGTTTGGGATGAGTCAATGCTTGAACAGGAGACTTGCAATGAACAAGTTGGTTTCAAAGGACATGGTGGTGGTGATTAACACCATGCATGTGCTTGATGTTCCTTTTTCCTTTGTGAAAGCATTGATCTTAGGCAGACGCGCTGCATTACCTCATACTGCTGAAAGACAGTGTTTGTGAAAAGGAAGGGATGAAACTGATGCTATGTCCCAGATTTCAGTAAATACAGAGACTGGAAAAGATCTTTGCTTTTCTGAACCTGTGCTATCAGTTTCCCATAAAGGAAGCAGGGAAGAAGCCTATCAAACAGGAATGATGAGTGTAGCACAAATCTTGTTTGGGCAGACTTCACTTGGAGTACTGTGAATAGTTCTGGTGTCCTCAACATCAAAAGGACATGGGACTGTTGGAACGAGTCCAGAGGAGGGCCGCAAGGATGGTCAGGGGACTGGAGCACCTCCCATATGAAGAAAGGCTGAGAAAGTTGGGGCTGTTCAGCCTGGAGAAGAGAAGGCTGCGTGGAGACCTCAGAGCAGTCTTCCATTATCTGAAGGGGGCCTATAGGGATGCTGTGGAGGGGACTTTTCATTGGGGGCTGTAGTGATAGCACAAGGGGTAACAGTTTCAAACTTAAACAGGGGAAGTTTAGATTGGATATAAGGAAGAAGTTCTTTACTGTGAGGGTGGTGAGGCACTGGCATGGGTTGTCCAAGGAATTTGTGAATGCTTCATCCTTGGCTGTGTTCAAGTGCAGTTTGGACATAGCCTTGGGTGACATGGTTTAGTGTGAGGTATTCCTGCCCATGGCAGGGGTGTTGGAATTAGATAGTCTTAAGGTCCTTTGTAGCCCTAATTATTCTATGATTCTATGAGTCTATGAATAACATGCATGTTGCTTCATTTTGGAAGCAAAATCTTCTCCTGTGGCTCTGCCAACAAGACTCAATGCAGTTGCATAAAGACGGAACTACTGATTTCCATCTCACTCAGCTTCCCTTGCTGAGTGTTAGGAGGAGACTTCTTAAGGATTTACCTTCCTTTCTCTTCAACAAGGGAGGCTACGTATCCTGGTGGTATTATTCAAAATCCTTCAGAAGCTTCAAGAGCCATGTTTGTAATGAACTAATGTGGTGAAGAAACAAAATAAATGAGTTTCATGAGGTTTCAAACATGAAACACCTTTCTTAACTTATTTTGTAATTTTTTGTGCTGCATTTCATTCTGATACGAAAGCAAAAATGCAAGCAAGGTTTTGGAAAAATGACAAATCCCATCTTGAGGAAAAGGAAACTATGTTTTGAAGCTGTGTTCCTTTTGCTGGGTTTATATTGTTATTTTTCGTATGCCGATATCTGTGTCTTTTTTCGTGATATGGTGAACTTCATTAAATAGACAAGGAAAAAGCAAGGTCTTAAAAATGAACTTGATAAAAAGATGTGTGCAATTTCAATGAAAACATTAATTAAAATAAAATAGAAAGATTATGAAAATAAGGTTGTCAATTATTTTGCTGCACATATTTTACTGACAAAAAAGAAAAAGTATCTCTAATGAGTAAAACTTCTGTTATTGGGAGAATTATGATAGTTTTAAGACCAAGATCCTGTGCTGAAATAACCATCTCATCATCATCTCTGCAGTCACAAGGAGGAGAAACTGCTGGGCTCCTTATCAGTGTTTAGACTTTGATTTACTTTTACATGTCTGACAGTTTTCTGCGTGGTCACCCAGGAACTTGCAAGCTTGGCGTGTGCGGCAACCTGATCTTGCACAGGGGACTGATGCCTGGGAGAAACAAGTTCCCTGCCCCAGGGCCTGGAGCTGATAAAAACAAATGAACGCTGCCCGTGTGCAGAAAGCTTTCTACTTAGTTCTGCTTGAAGATACAAGGAATTTTTCACCTCTTCTTTTTTTTTTTTTTTTTTCTGTTTGTTTTTGTGTTTTTGTTTGTTTGGTTGGTTTGGCTTTTTTTTGTTTGTTTGTTTGTTTGTTTTTGTGTTTTTGTTTGTTTTTGCTTTTCCTCCTTAATTTTTTGATTTGTGGGTTCGTTTTGTTTTGTTTTGTTTTGTTTTTTGTTTTGTTGGGCTTTTTTATTTGTTTGGTTTTTTGTTTGCTTTTTTTTTGTTGGGTTTTTTTCCTGGATGCTTAGAAATTCCCATTTGAAATGTTAAACTGAAGATGAAGGTTCCGATGTTCATGTCATGATTAACGTGGTGGGTAGGAGAGAGCGGGAGATGTTTTCCTCAGGCGCAAAGCCCTCAGCACAAGCGAGTACGTCAATAGAGATGAAGAGAATCTAAGGCATAAACGTCAGCTGAAGTTAGAAAGACTGCTCTTTGTGAAACTGGTCACAAAGGGAGCAAAATGTCTGCACCAGAAAGACTGAATGACCTTTTCAAAGTGTCAGGTATTGTTTATTTTCATTGAATTATGTGTGTATATGCATGTATGTGTGTTGTGTGGGTAGCAACTGACAGATACTGCACAGTTTTTCCTGAACTTGCTGAGCCTCTACTAATTAGAACTGGGATGGAACGGTATTTTTTAATTCACATCTAAGTTCTTAATTTTGAAATATTTCCTTAGCCAAAATGCATGCAAGTAGGCAATGTTTCTCCCCTTATGAATCTGTTACCAAATTGATTCTGGAGGAAGTGTGCTTGGTTTAATTGAACTTTTCATTCCCATTTTAATTTACTTTTTATATCATATTCATGCTTTGTACTGTGATATTATGTAATATACAATGTAGGAACAAAAGCCACATCTATGTTACTAAATTATAAATGCTCAGAACTGATTTTTTATGCAGAAGCCAGCTGACGCATGTCGTTCCTCATCCATACTGGGAAATTCTTTTAACCTCCAACACAGGGTGGCCACATCCAAACTGCCTGTTGAGAATCATCCTTGGCTCATGTTGTCTCCTGAACTGTTCCCAGGAACTGTCTGGGGAAATGCTGGTTACCTGATGTAAATCTGTGCTAGGGACAACACTAAGTATTTAATAGTTAATTTTTTTCTCGTGCCTTGGAGTATTTTCTGGCACTGGTTAGTTTGGAAATAGGAGCACAGTCATTAAATCCTTTGGACTGTGCTTCACTTAATTTGGTCAAATACCAAAAGAAGAAGCAAGTCTTACTGTGTTTCACTGCAAGGAATATCTCCCTGTTTTTTCCCTCTGATTAGCCTAAAGACTGTATTCAGTTTGATAGCTGACAGCTCCAGGTGATAGGAAAACTATCCAGCACATCTCTCCTATACCATTCTCTGTAAACAAAGCTTATAGTTTGAAAAAATGATATCAAGGAATGCAAGTCGAAGGTAATGCATGTCTGTGAACTCCCCAAATGACTCTTTAAAATGGAGATGTGCATCAAGACTCTTATCTTGCTGTTACGCACAGGTAAAGCCACTCTACCTTTGCTTTTAGGAAAAAATGTTAGGTTCAGCAGGTTATTCTTTTTATTAAATTTTATTTTTGTTCTGGACATTGTAGGAGCAGAGAAAATAATCTGTTACTATAGACCAGTTCAGATGTGGACAGATAGATAGATGGAGGGGGGAAGAAATTACAATTTATGGATTTTGTTCTGTTGACTAATATTCTTTTAGGAGATGAGGTATCAAAGCAAAGATATAACAGGTATCTTTGCTTAAGTGTTTCAAATCTTCCTTTTGCTGTACTAAAAACCTTTCTTGAGCTAGTAAAAAAATACTGTTTCAACTAATGATATTTCAAAGAAACATAAAAATTAATAACTTACTTTTTACATTTCCTTATCTTAGATATTGCAGGACCACAGATATGATAGAAGTTCTACAAATGAACAAGATGGTTAGAGTGACCCTAGAAAAACTGAAGAAGCTTTCAGCCTGTTCTACTTGAAGGTGTTCCTGCTCATTGCGGGTGAACTGGACTGAAGAACCTTTCAAGATCCCTTCCAACCCAAACTGTTCTATGATTCCATGTGTCAGTCAGTGTGGTGGGAGCAGTTTCCATGTGTTTCTTACACAAGTCCAAAACCCACACCAAGAAAGATGTTTTAGGTGTAGACACTCATGGATCAGTATATGAGAATTAGTATCAGAATCAGCATGAACTTGTTCAAAGGTAACTTATCTAAGGCATTAAGTAACACATACTTCTAAGAACATTTAACATGTGAAATACTTTAAAAAGTTAACCTGTTATGTTTTTTCCTCTGTATGTAGGAACTGAGTTGCTTTGAAATGTGGCCCTAAATTTAATGGAAAACAACATCACATTAACACTGATATTTGGATCTACAGTTTCAAAACATAAATAATTTCTATTTATTGCTCTGGATAACAAAATTCATAGATCTCAGACATTCCCACATGTCTTGGGAATCTGGGCAGCTGTCTTTTATGGTAAGGCACAAATTTTTAGTGCTCTTTTTGGTGGAATGCCAATTTTGGAAGAAAGCTTGTACCCTTCTTGCTCTCTCCATCTTCAAAAGATACAGAAAACCCACAGTGAGTCCATTTTAATTCATAATTGAAATCTCCCACTCTCTAAATAGAAGCACCCCTTAAAATAAAATGAAATACCACATAAAATGCAATTCCGACTACAATATAAAATGTGCTTTCGCTCAGGCTCTCTGCAGCATTATCTCTAACTGCAGTGTAACTAAAACCTAATAACCACATTTTTAATTAGCTGGGTTTGTGGCATTTTGCACCCATCTCACTGTTGTTCTTTCTACAGTGTATATCATTATTAACTCTGGGTGTCTTCAAGGAGGTCTTAAATGTACTTTGCCTTCTTTCTTCCTTTCTTTCTCCTGAAAATTGTTCTTAAAACCTTCGTATATACTTGAAAGAAGAAAAAAAAACCCAAACCTAAAAGTGATCTTAAACACAGTAAGAGTGATTCTGATTTTATGTGGCTATTCTTTTTGTTCTGCCATTCTCTGAATTTTTATCTCTTTTTTTTAACCAATAGATTAAGAATGTATTTTTTAAAATATTATTGTGTTTCAGTCTGACTGCCCTAAAAATAATTAAGGTATGAGTTTAAGCTGGACACCACAAATATTATCCACTTGATGTCAAAGTAGTTCTAAGTAATTATAAGGGGAACACAATATATCTTAGCTTTCAGTTCTTTTAGAGCTATAACATATACTAAGGGCTGATGTAAAAGAACACCGCAGGAACAAGTGTTCATTGCACAGCAGTAGCACAACCAGGAAACCCTCTCAGATTTCAGCTCTTCATCATGGATGTCAGGGTAGAAAAGATACACTATATGCATTTAAAGAAACTTTTAAGCCATTGAAAATCTGAACTGAAGTCTACTTAAAAAAGGAATGGGTCACATCACTAACCAGCACTGTGCTTACGAGGAAGTGATGAAGCCTGTTGCTCTGCTGCCTCCAGCTGTGATCTCATCATCTCCCAGGACCTCCATCGGGCTCAGCAAGGCTGTGGAGCACAGCTTGGGAGCACAGCCAAGCCATGGATAGCGCTGTCTTATGGGGCTGGGTCAAAGATTGTCTTACTGTAAAAGATATCACTGCCCACAGGAACTTGATGATCTATAAAGGTCCCTTCCAGCAAAACCCGTCCCATGTCTCTAATTCTAAAAACAAAAAAGGTCATGATCTGCGCATGGAGAGTTGTGCCAGAGGGGTGAGTAACACATTTTTGTTACTTTTAAACCATTTAAAATATTTCCCACTGAAAATATTTCTTCTTTTTGACCAAACTTTTAACAATTCCACCAAAATCCATGTCTTTTTTTAAAGAGAGAAGTATGTAGGACTGTTCACACCTCTGCTTCTTTGAAAGGATTTTGTTAATAATGAATTAAACTTGTTAGTGTCTTCAGCATGCCTACCTTTTACTTTGGAACGTAATGACCAGTACTAAAGTTGGCACTGTTTTACCACTTGGAAAATTTTCCTTCCACAAGTTTATACAAAATAAGTAAAAGAAAGCAGAAACTCAAGAAGACAGTGGGAGTTATCCATATTACTGGTTTTAAGCTTTTAGCTCTGATGGCTCAGCCAGGTTGTCGGTTCACGGAAGACACTTAAATAATTTATTCCAGAGGTGATATAAACTTCAGGTTCCTCTGCTGACATTCTCCTTCTGGGATTTTAACTCCATACTGGGAGTTAGTTTTAATGCCTAACATTGGTGGCCTCTGTACCCTCTACATAACTTCCTAAAGCAAATCCGGAAGAAGTGATATGGGCTCTTGAGACAAAAGCTCAAATGCAGGTAAGATATAATTTTCCTCCTACATGTATTTCCTTGGAAGAGCTTCTGGTTCCAATCACCTCTATGATCTGTACATAATACGTCGATCCATTTGGTCAACAAACTTTTACAGAAATGCAAGATCACTGTCACATAGATAATGCAATACTGAAGAACAATGAGAACGTATCTGGGCAAAATTTAAGTACTCAAGCAGATGCATCGGTTTGTATTCCTTTTTCATTTCTTAGACCTCACTGTATCCTTTTTCAATCTCTATGTTCTTCTATTTATTTTTTTATTAGATGGATTTATAATTCTGTTTTTATAGTGTCCTTGAATAGATTTCTGTAATTAGCAATTATAAATAGAGATATAGTCTTGGGTTATGAAGTTTACTTTTATTGACTGCAACAGAAGGTTTAAGTTCAACTTCCCCTTATCTGATTATATTTACCAGAACTGTGGGAATTCACTGTGCTATAAAAATGGACCTTGCTGCTAGCTGGCATGCCTCAGAACATTTAAATAAAAATAGCAATGAAAACCCAACCAAACATTATTTATGTCAGTTAGATACCAATGAAAACAAAGGCTTTCAGGAGTAGACAGGATCAATTTTTAAATTTTTCTCTCTTTTTTTTTTTTTTTGAAATATGACAGAATGACACACTCTTCACTCAGCCACTCAAGCTGAAGAATGACTGAAGAGCTCCGTGAAGGTCAAATGCATTTTCACCCAACTGATGCTCTTTTAAAACTGACTTAACCCTCCTTGTGCATTTCTGCACAGCATGGAAGTTAGTTCTGCAGCTCCAAATTAGGGGAAAGTGCGGAGAAAATTTCCTTTTTTAAAGCTTCTTTGTATTAAGCAGAACTAATTCCCAATGAGCAGAACTGTAATTTGCACGTTGGAATGCATTCTGCCTATAATGATCTTCCCGGCAGAAAGCACTGTCATTTCACAAATGGCCCCATAGTGCTCCCCAAAGCTAAGCAGAAATATACAAATGCAAACTGAGAAGGAAACTGATACAGGCCCTGATTCTGCAATGGACATCTAGGGTACAATGAGGACAGCACTATCAAATCAGGAGATAGCACTCTGATCACAGTAACCAACAATGGACATGGCAATGCCAGATAGAAGGGAAAGAAGGCTGGGATCTATTGTAGGTCAGCAGAGAAACATGTCAGTTTTGTGAGTACCTAAATATGTTTCAGTAAGTGAATTTAAACCACAGAACCCCATTTTTTCTTTTTTTCAGGAAAAAAAAAAGACCACCTGGACACAGTATCTTCTGACCTGAGAAGTTCCCATATTCCCAGAGATACTTCTTCACTTTATATTTCTTGTCTTCCCTGTGCTTTTAGAGGAAAACAGAGATTGAACGTCTGCTGTCACAGACCAGAGGTGCTAAAGCTAGCTGACAGGTCTTTGCACTGCTAACCTCCTGTTTCCTGAGCAGGGGAACTGAGATGCCAAGGGGATCACTAGCTTCATGTTAAAAGAAATCTTACTGAAAAAGAGATGCTGCTGTTTCACAATCTCCTGCACAACTCATCATGCTCCTCAGCTTCCAGGCGGTACATTTGTCCCCATAGTATCAATCAGCATACTGAAGAAATAGCTATTATATAGCTATATTCTCAGATGTCTGGTGACAGTGAGCATGAGAGGACTGTTGGACTAAGAAGACTAGTGGCAGAACATTGCCACAAAGAGAATAAAACAGATTCATGCTGAACTTTCTGTTTGGATCTGGACATCTATGTTATGGTTTTGGGGATTCCCTTTTGAATAGTGAAGATTTCTGTGGAGAGGGTGTAGGAAGAGGAAGAGATAAGGAATAATACAAAAACTTGAGAACACCCAAAACAGTCAAAAAAGAATAAACTGTGTTCTAAGAAACGGAAGCAAGAGAGGAAGGTAGGAAGGTGAGAGAAGATTCAGTGCTAAAAAAGTATTCTTTACAAGATATCCATTCTGATGAGGGCTGTTTTGTGCTCCATCCTGCATCTGATTCTACAGAAAAAAAAGGCTTCCTTTTAACTTGTGAATACAGAAGGTAAAGATAGTAAAGAAAATAATATTGTATTCAATACTTTTGGGGATTTTTAAATTACCATTGTTAGTGTGTGGGGATATATACCAATCAAAAGATTTTAAAAAAAAGCATAAAAAAAAAAAATTATGCATGAGTTTTGTAAAATTGAGATTTTCTTTGGCTACAAAGTCCTGTGTTACAGTCAACCACACCAAACCTGGGGATCTACAATGAAGGTGGAAATTTTGCTCAGTGCATTTTGTGTATCCTAACATTCGAAAGGTATCAGCTCGGATACCCTCGTCTACTAGGCTAAGTAATCCATTTCTTGTGCATGAGCCATTTGTTTCCATCTGGCTTCAGTTTCTTAGTTTAAAAATGAATGGTATTATCCCAAATAAATTTGGACATTTAACTGCAGTGTCAAATAGTTACTGACTATTGTTATAGTGAGCAGAAGGGCAAAGAAATCTTCCATGGATAATTCAATCCTTCGATCCACACTACTTACTGAACGTTATTGAGTAACCTGTTGAAATTTTGTGGACTTTATCTGTTTCCACTGGTTTTAACTAAATCCAGCAAATGCAGGCACAGTGGTCTTAATTACTATAATAATAAAGATCCCCTTCTTCCTACAGCTCTTCCTCTAGAAAAATAAGTAACACTTGTACTTTCCTATACTGCCCAGCAACCAAAATGTGTCATGCTCACTACCTCATTTCCCTCAGCACACTCAACCTTCTCATGGTTCTGTCTCTCTACAGAATCTCTTGCCATGAGAAAATATCAGGGAACCTAGAAGACAAAACATTGCATGGTGCCTTATCTGCTCTAAGTCTTGCAATACTAAGGACCTTCCATCTGTAACCTGCCTTTCATTGCAATAAAGTAATCTTTCATCAACACAACCCAAGACTTCTGCAGCAGTGCTTTCACCATGGCACTCCTAGTGCCTTTATCCACCTTGCTCTGTGAGATTATGACCTGTTATTTACATTTTTTTTCTTCAAATTCCTTGTGCTTGACAATTAAATGACCTTATTCTACTCCTGCCTCTTCACCATTTGTCTTGTAGCTGTTTATCCCTTCCTCCATGTGTAGAATTATTCACCCTTCACCCTGTAGCTTGTATTTTGCAGCTCCATATGAAAACAAGATAGACAACAATACTAATTTTAAAATCAAGAAAATATTATCAATAATATGCATGCCAAAACTTAATAGCCAATTAGTGTGCAACACCTGCACCTAATAAGGAATGCTCCAACCAGCACCAGTAGTGTCATAAACAGTAACTACCAATTGGAGATTGAGCAAGTCTTGATGAAAAGCATAATTGCACTGGGGAGAAAGCAAGAAGCAAAGAAAAAAAAGACTTTTTTTTTAATTTTCAACTTGATAATTGTCTTCACATTATAGCTCATCACTTCTCATCCTACCTGGATGTGAGGGAGAGGGTTTCCTTTTCCTGTCTCTTTTCGTCTTTTTCTTTCATCCCCCAGCTAAGGTAACTTTGAAGTTTATTATGCCATCACCTGTGGCCCCCATGATAAGCTGTGGATGTATAAACCTACTTGAACTTTCACTGTGCAGCGAAAGAGGTGTACTACAAGACTGAGCCACATAGAGAGCAAGTAGGAGGGAAGGTAGGAGTGGAGATGGATCTCTCTGCAGACCACTTCGTCATTGACTTTACTTGGATCATTAGACCTGTGCTAGAGTCAGGTATCTACCAGGGAAATTGGTGTCATAAAATAGTTTATCCAAAAGTGAGAAACTTCTCCCTTCTTACCTGCAATCCAAATCAGTTATGTGAACATCAGGGGGCCATAACATTTCCAGTGACACTGTTTGGCTGATGACATTTCCTCAGCATTTTATGCTCTTAAACTTTTAGTGACATTATGGAAGAAGCATTTTAGGGGCATAAAGTTGAAGTCCAAGGGCAATTGTATCTCTGGAAGGTATAAGGGGTGCCACTGACAAGTATTTTGGAATTACACCAAAGACATCTACAAAGACACAACACCTTTAATGTGGGGCTTGTTTAGAGGTAGGACTGGAACAGACATGATTCTCTAAGACTCATTGCAATTTTTACCAGAGAATATGTTTTTTTTGACTAGAAGTGCAGATATCTGGAAGTTAATTCCATCAGAATGTGTCGATTACAATAAAATATTGCTTTGATTAAAAAAAAACAAGCAAGTGAAATCAAATGGAATATATACACTGGAGGCTTTTTGTTTGTTTGTTAGGTTTTTTTTAAAGAAATTTTTAGGTTTAAAATATATTTGCTATATTCAATAATAACTTTTGATAGAAATTAAGCAAACTATTTCATTGGCTGCAAATAGTATTCTGCTATAGAATCTTACTTCAGGATATTTCTAATTCCAGTGTCTGTTTGTGCGAGGATTTATCCCAATTACTGTTTGTTTTAAAGAACCATAGAACAAATGCAACAGAGGTAAACATATTCTTGTCCTTTCAAACACAGAGGGAAAGAGGAATGTCCACTGCCTCAAGTAGCATATGCCCAAATGAGGAAGAAACGTGCAGGAAAACATACAGTTTGGAAAGAACAGTTACTCCCAATCTACATTGCATCTGAGAGCAGTGTGCGCCTGCAGCCCAGAAAGCCAACTGCATCCTGGGCTGCAGCAAAAGGAGCAAGACCAGCAGATCGAAGGAGGTGATCCTGCCCCTCTGCTCTGCACTTGTGAGACCTCACTTAGAGTACTGTGTGCAGTTGTGGTGTCCTCAACATAAAAAGGACATGCAACTGCTGGAACAAGTCCAAAGAAGGGCCAGGAGGATGAGGAGGGCACTGGAGCACCTCCAGGATGAAGATAGGCTGAGAAAGTTGGGGTTGTTCAGCGTGGAGAAAAGAAGGCTGCGTGGAGACCTCATAGCAGCCTTCCAATTTCTGAAGGGGACCTACAGGGATGCTGGGAAGGGACTCTTCATTAGGGACTGTAGTGAGAGGACAAGGGGTAACGGGTTCAAACTTAAACAGGAGAAGTTTAGATTG
>JAOEHY010049383.1:0-39013 GCA_025447955.1 Psilopsiagon aurifrons
AGTGCACAGGAGCAGTTTACTGTTCATATGTGAAGAAAGATGGGAGCAGGGGAAGCTGAAACTAATAATGTTGCTAATATTTCTCTAGGTTTATGTTCTGTCGAAGTAAATTACAGCAAAGTCCACAGGTGGCATATTGTATGTGGCCTGCAGCCTTCTGACCTCCTTCTGAATGGTGACCTTGTGGTTTGATAGGTTGGCTTTGCATGAGGAGGCTGTTACTGAGCAGACCACTAATGCTTCTCCGCAGCAATACTGCTGTGTCTTTATAGGGACTGCTAAATGAGGTGGTATGTACCACAGAGACCACTGTCCAGAAAAAAGTGTTGTCAAAGAGTGAGAGGGGGTTAACCACAAAATATTTACCATTTTAGTGTGCACTGAAAAAAAAACCCATAGCTGAAAACAGGATTTTCCTTTAGTGCTCTTTGTGCATTGTGGTTTTACATTGGCTACAGAAAAGGTTCTGTACAGTGTTCATTCGCCAACTCAGATGGCAAACAATGATTAACCAGTTCTTTCCAAGTGCTCACTAATGAGTAGAAACCAAGTTGAACCAGTTATTCCTATTGAATTGAGCTTAAAAAGAAAGTCATGTAGTTATGAGCATTAGCATTCTCATCTAAATTGAAACTTTCCCAGAATAGAGCACTTGGGGCCAGATGTCTTTCTTCAAGCTTATTTCTAGTGGCAGAGGATATAAAGAAGTAAATGATAGTAGAATATGATTATAGTTCTTAACGTAGTTTAACATTACTCCATTTTAAATGAAATCGGTGCACAAGGGCAGGACCTCTTAACCACATACATTTAAAAGCTTGTCCTATGCAAAACTGTCTTGTGTGCTGTTCTTGAGACTTACTATCTTGGCTGAAGCTCCTTTAAGAGATGAGTGGAACCTCTGCTACAACATTAGTATCAAAGATTTTGGATTTATGGCATTAAGAGCTAATGGGAAGCACATTTGCTGTACATTCACATTCTTAAGCTGTTTTACTCATGGCACTTCAAGGCTGAATGAGGCCTGGGTTAGATAAGCTTTCAAATAAAAATAAAAAAAAAAAAAAGAGGAGGTTTTAATATTGATGATTTGTGAAATAGTGTATATACGTATATACTGCCATCAGTGAGATTATAATGAAGCAGGCTGGGGACCACCTGTCTAGGAAGCAGCTCTGTAGAAAAAGACCTAGGAGTCCTGGTGCACAAGTTGACTGTGCCCTTTGGACAAAGAGCCAGCTGCATCCACTGTGTTAGCAAAACCACAGCCAGCAGCTCTAGAGAAGTGATGCTCCTTGATTTATCACTCATGAGACTGGTTTTAGATTATTATGTCCAGTTTTGGGCACTCTGGTACAAGAAAGATACCACCATACTTGCATGAGCCCATGGAGGGTCACCAGTCTAGTCAGGGCTGGAGCATCTGGTAAGCAAGAAGCTGAGAGAGCTGGGTCTGTCCAGGCTGGAAAGAAAAAAGCAAAGGGGAGACTTTATTGCTGTCTGCAACTACCTGGTCACAGTCTAAGGAGAAGATGGAGCCCAGCTCTTCTTGAAAGCACACGGCAACAGAACGAGGGCCAGCAGCCACAAGTTGGAATATGAGAAATTCCAGTCAGATACAAGGAAAATATTTTTACAAAAGAATGGTCAAACACTGGGACAGGTGCCCAGAGAGACTGTGGATTCTCCATCCTTGGAGGTATCCAAGATTCAGTTGGATATGTGCCTGAGCAACCTGATGTAGTAAGACCTAGTCTGAGCAAGAGGCTGGGCCAGATGCTTCCAGAGATCCCTTACAGCTGAATTATTCTGTGGTTCTTTGATACTTTCATAACAAGAACTAAAACAAGAACAATATTACAGACTTGGACCACTGAAAAATCATAGTGAAAAGGAACCTGTTAAAAATCAGAATGGAATTAATAATACTGTGCATCTGATCAATTCACCTTCTGGCATCAAGTCATGGATCTATGTAATGAACAGTTACTTCAGCATTTCTTCTGTATGGTTCCGCCCGAAGTGAAATCACAGCTTCACTGAGGTCAGATAACAAAATTCTCATTGACTTCATGATGCTCTGAATTCTGTCAGCTTAAATGGAGATCATAGGAGGGTTCTGTAAAGTCAGATAATGGTTTTGATGTGGGGAGAACTTCAGAGAATAGTTTTCACTTTTTCTGAAAGTATATTTCACAACCACCAGACTCCTTTATTGTATACAAATAAAGTTATCCTAGTATTGGAAGCAAAAAAACAGTGTTTCCCTCTCAGCTTTGTACTCGTGTTCCTGTAATCACAAGTATTGAATTGAGTTGTTCATAAAAGGAGGGAAAATTGCAGGGAACAAATGCTTCCTTCCTGTGATCCCTAAGTTAGAAAGTATTTATTTCAAAGCTTTGGAAACTGTTGGCCAGCTCTGACATTTAGAAAAAGCATCTTAGAAAATAAAGGACTATATAAAAAGTCCAAACCTTATCATGTGAGCTTAATTATACCCTGAAAATGCTTGCCTTTTACAATGGTGATTAAACATAGAAAATACAGTATAAACATACAGTGCTGTATTAAGGCGTACGTTACTTACCTGCATTTCTGAAAAGGGGAGAGTTTTTTTAACATTGCTTAGGCTGGCTTCACGAAATGGCACTTGTCAGCAGAGTGTATATAGCCTTCTTACTGTTATGTTTATATTATAAAAAATTACCAGGGTCTGTTTCTTCCTCTTATCTAACCAACCTATTTTATGTTACATACACTATTGATTGCAATTTTTTTGATTATATGGATTATGTGATCTATAAGGTCCCTTTCAACCCTAACATTTCTGTGATTCTGTGTGTGAATACAGATAATGATAAACTCACACTGGAGTGTACTTGGCTTGTACAATTTTTATGCAACTCTCTGGAAAAGTTACTGTTACTAAAAAACCATTCTGGAAACCAAAGTGCCTGTTTCAACAGCCCAGTCTTAATCCTTTATTGCAGCCAGTGTTTTGGATGAGTGCAGGTGTACATGTGATTATGAATTTAGAATCGTCCAGGAATAGTGAAGATCAAAAACACCTCCAATGTAGAGGTTAATTTCTCGTAAATAATGGCTACAGAGCAATTTGGTAGTTTTCCACTCTAACCTTCATAATATACCCTTCTGTAAGAGCAGGCTGGATAAGAAGTGTCTATCAGCATCTTGTTGCAGATGCCACTGTTTGGTATTTGTTGTGATTTTATAATAGTATTAATAATATTTTTTTTTTTTTTTTGCTTCCTTCCATCATACATTTTAGCCTTCAGAACTGATTATTTTTTCCAGCATTTTCCCTGTAGTTGTGAAGGATTTTCATGTATTTGAAGAATCTAACATAATCATTAGGTCAGTAGCTGGAGCGTTAAAAAGCAAGCAGCGTAAGACTTGTGATTCTGAGAACTGGTAATGCTGCTTTTAGGATTTAGGAAGATTTTTTTTTTTTAATGGAACATTTATATTCTTGTATGTGAATCCGTTACATGACATACACCGTGGTTAGCAACAGCTTTTGTGTGTCATGGCTCAGGTTCCCATACACTCCTGACAGTATGTATATTCATGAGATTCATGACATTTTCCTGCATCTGCTCTTATAACAGATTTCGTTTCAAAGCAGCACTTCATTGATGTAGTACACTGACACATTTTAGGTATAATTGCTTTTCATCTGGTTGTGTGATTATTTTGTGACACCTAGTGGATAAATTGATAGTAGTGCTGATTTTAATTTCCTTGGGTTTGTTAGTTTCTCTTGACAGACATTCTGGCCTGGAAACTCAATTCACATTGCAAACACGTAGACTCTCTTCCTTTTTTGCTTTCTCTCTTTCCTTTCCCCCATCCCTAGTAACTTTGCTCATGGAATAACTTGCTTATAGCCAGGTGAACAAATATCCAACACCCGTCTTGAGGAAATTCTAAGAGTCCCTAAATAACACAAGTTAGTACACATTTGAAAATTTCATTATATCATTTAGTCAGGATCCCTATGTCTGCAGACTGTGATCTTCACCCATCAACTTTTCCTACTGTATCAACTTTTTTGTGGTATGCTTCAAGCATGCAATTCCCTTAGGAACTGAGTGTACACTACATAAAGTTATAAAAGGTTACAAAGAAGTACATATTAAACTATGAGGAGTCTTAGAAACAGCCATTCCTTTACTGTCCTTAGAAAATGAAATCTGATTTAAAAAAAAATGAGATATTATTCTATATCCACAAGAATCTTTTCAGAATGTTACATCCAGAAACAGCCTAGAAATGCCTTAAATGCATGACCTACTTTCACAACTACGATATATCTTGTGAAGTGTATACTGATTTACACATCGTGGATTCTGTGCCCGAAGCTTAATTTTAAAGTCATTTCTCCTACTGGAAAATGTTGAAATACTGTCCAGTATGTTTGCTATAAATATGTGTTTGCTGTATATATGTTTGCTATAAATGCTGTGAGATAGAAAAGTGGGTATTTTTATATGGCTCTGGTTTTAATGTTGATAAGGAAAGGGGAATTCATTATTTCAGTTGAGCCAAATCTGCTTGCTGTATGGCTGGATTGGTACTGTTAACGTGCATGTTACTATCATAACAGAAGGTATAATATGCTACTTGCCAGACAGTTTGTAAAGGCTAAAGTCTTCCAGCATCCTGAAGCAGACACGAAACAATAGCTTACATGATAGCTAAGGTAAGATTTTAGCAGTTTTTAAAAAGTAGCGAAAAGTAGCTATAAGGCATATGAATTTGGAAATAAGAGTTTATGTATTTTTCATATGTGGGGAATTGGAATGGAATTGTGCAGAGGACATGAAAAAATTGATTTTAAAGACCAGTCGTCAAGATTTTCAGTTTCAGCTTGTCACTCTTCAGATAAAATGTGTTGCACGTTTCCTCTCCCAAGAGGCTTTCAAAATCAGAAAATGTAATACTAAACTGTGTCTTTAATACTTAATACCGACTGACGAGGCGCTCTCTTCCTGCACTTTTCCTAGTTGCTCATCCTAACAGTTCTCTTGTGACTTTCATTTATGTAAAATTAGGGCCTGTAGCAACAGCATCATGAATAATGGACACAAAGTATCTAACACACTGTCGAGCTCCGGCAAAGATCTGCTCACTCTCTACCACCCGAAGCCTGCTTTAAGACCATTAATGAATGTTTAACCACAGAAAGCTTTAGTCTCAGGTAAAAAGACTTATAGTACTGTAATTCTGTGGAGAGCCCTGGTCACCTGAGAAAACATCAGGTTGTCCGGAGGGAGCCAAAACAGGCAGTGCTGTGTGTCTGGCTGCCCGAGCTCCTCACCTGTAATTCATGAGGAGCACTTCCCGTGCCAGCGCCATGTCAGTGTCACTGGCCTGGTACCTCTGGCACTACAGAAAGTCTTCAGCTCCCTTGGGAGTCAAATTGGGCCTTTGCAGTTGAAAAGGGCAAATTTCAGTGGTTTCCTCCCCCCAACCCTTGCTTTTTTAAGGCTTGCGTTTAAGCTTGGTCTGGATCTTAGGCTGGGCTCTGCGTTGGATGGCCAATAAGGCTGGTAATCTCATAAGCTCATGCAGCAAGTATGTGTGTAAAACTTTTTTTTGGTGTCTTAGTTGCACCTGTGGCATGGAGTACTCTGAATAGAAAATAGCTGATCAGAGCAGAGGCAAACTAATTGTGACAAAAGCACATGTGTATATTTTTTTTATTATAACACAACTTGAGACAATATCAAAGGGTGGTAACAAAGCTGTTACTGTGCACAGAGATCATCTGCCGGTAACCGAAGGAAAACAGTAACTAAAAGGAAAAAGGGATCTCGGTAATTAGCAGAGTTGTTAACAGCAAGTTCATGGAGGTCCCTGGAAGTTAGAGGCATGCTAGAGGCAGGCCCTGCCCAGGCTCCAGGGGGACAGCAGAGGAAGAAGACACCAGGCAGGACATCAATCAGAGATCCACTACACCTTCAAGAAACTGTCCCTTGGCTGGAGGAAGCCTCTCACTGTCACCTGGTGTGCCATAGCCAGGGACATGAAAATGCCTAACAGGGTCAATGAGAGTACTTCCTCTTACAAATGGGCTTCTTTGATCAGCTCTATAGCCTCCCCTTCCCAGAAAAAGTAACCAGAAATAAACAACCTGCTGCAGTTGTTTGCTAGGCCTGTACAAGTACTTTCTCTATGTTAATGTGTGTGAACTTCCAGGCTTCTGCTTCTTGACTGTCAGGCTGAACCAAGCCCAGTGGCTTGAGCCAAAATGCAGTCCAGACCTCAGAACATTGTTCTGAAATGGAAATGAATTTTAAGCTTTTAATAATATTTTAAAACAAACATACCACATAGATTGGTGATTTCATGCCAGGTTTTCGTATAATGCTATCCATGATTTCAAATGCTATGGGTATAAAGTGATCACAGCAAATGTAACAGTTTTATAAAGGAGGGATTTTGCTTGTCTGCTGTAATGTAAAGCTTATTGTTCATTAGCACTCAAGTAACTTTATCCTGGTTTTGGTGCAGCAAATGTAAGTGTGCATTGATGTAAATGCAGAATTTTAGACTAAATCCTTGTAATTCTGGATAATTCACAACTTTAGTCTAATCCTGGTTCCCAGACTACTAATTTCCTCACAACTACTTGTCAGCTGCTTGATCTCACTAAAGTCTAAAACTTAAAATGAAAGCTTTATGGGGCAAAGGGCAGAAGATGTTTTTCTACCAACTAGAATTATTGGCACAGCTGCATTTCTACAAAATGGATTTCAGTTTCTCGTTGAGGCTTAGAACATATCCTGACAGGCATTCCCTCTTGGTGCTTAATTAAGTTAGGACTTGCGCATACTGGTTTATTGCATGTCTTTTAGAAAGGAAAACAGTTTCCAAGGATTTAGATCCATTTCAGATTGAAAATTCAGATTTCCCCAAAAGGGAATTTGTGGTTTGAGATTGAGAATAGTAAGGAGGATGTCAGATGAATATTATTTTCACAATCATTTTGTGAGTCTGCTTAATGTTATTCTCCTAGCTTACATGAAGAACTGAAATAAATAACACTTCCTATCAGTGGTATCATGTAGGTTAGGTGTGATACTGTATGAACTGCATGTGTTAAAAATGAAAATCTGCTTGACTTAAAAGTCACATGGCTTACTTAAGATTCTTTATGTAGTAAGTGTTTTTTTCCATCCAAAACTGCTTATAAACATTACTCATATAATTGCTTGTGGGAAGGCGGACTTGGAGAGACCAGCAGACTGTGATTCTGACTGTTCTCTACATCTGTAATTGTGACCAGTTTTTATTTTCATGGAGCTCAAGGAGAGGTGGGAAATGCACAATTTTTAAGGAATGGACATCACATATGAAGTCAAAGATAAGGGTGCTTGACTTAAATGTCCTAGTTTTTGTTCAGACATGTTAAGCAAATCTGGGGGATGTCAGCTGGGTTATGTGACTTCAGCTCTTCCAAAAATAAGGTCCAGTATTCAGCATCCTAAAATTAGTGAATATTTGTGGGGGAGGGAGGGTGAAGGGAGGATGTGGTGTCATTAATATTTCATTTTTGTGTCATCTGCATGAATACAATCTGCTTTAGAGCATGCAGATAAATTATGAATGTTTAGGGAATGCTTACTATAAGAAAGGCGTTCTATGCCCCTTTCATTCTTGCTATCTCTGACAAGAGAAAATAAAACTGACATTGTCTTAGCTGTATCCTTAACAATAAACAATCCCTAATTTGCCAAAGCTTCATCTGCTCTTACTGCAGACACCCATCTCCCAGATAGTCCATCCCTTGCAGTTTTGCTTTTATGTATGGCAAGATAGCAAAGGTACTGCCCATGGCAGGGGGTTAGAAATAGATGATCTTAAGGTCCTTTTCAACCCTAACCATTCTGTGATTCTATGATTTGTGTTTCGTAAGACATACCTCACCCTCAGCCAATTTGCTATTTCCACACAGGTTTCATTTCCCCCGGACACTGGCCTTACCTGATTTCTGGGCATTAGGATCTGGTAATCATCATTTCTGCCCAGGAGAGCTCAAGAACACAGCCCTGCAGGAGTCCCTTATGCCACCACCGCTGCTGCTCTTGCAGCCATCCATGTCACAGCTTGCGGCTGCCTTAGGCCTGGACAGAAAGCCTATTGAGGTGAACACAACAACTCAACTGGGAAGTAAGTAGCTGGAAAGATTATGCCTGGCTATACTAACACCTAGTTAAAAGATGTTAAAAAATTAGTGTGCACAAGCTGATGCTCTTCTGCAGCCAACTGAGGACAAACACTTATATAGAGAACTGTCTAAGCAGGACCCTAACTGAAATGAATTTTAGGAAAACCTATGCATCTCCATTGAATGTAGGAGGAAGCTCTGGAGGCTCAGTCCCATGAGTATTTCCCATTCTGCCTGCCTAAATTTCTGCCAGGATCTGCTCTGTATTGTTAAGTTACAGTAAATTTTCACAACTGGGGAAGGAGCTGTCTCTGCCATTTTAGAAGCAGCTGTATTTAAGTAATGGGTAAGCTCATGATATATGTCATACTTCACAGGAGTCACAAAATCTGTATTTGTAGAATACTTTTTACTTCTTGAAGGATGAAGGCTATCTGAAGGCAGTGTGTCATTTTTGTTATATTTAGTTAAAAACATATTTTAAAACATTGTGTGTGAAGTCTGTCGTACATAGATCCCAGGAAACTGAATCCTTCCCTTCACCAAATATTTTCTATCTGAAATCTCTAGGAAAGCTTCCTGCCATGGTACTGCTCTGTCACAACTCTGCCTTGAAAGAATGATGTGGCAGCTCAGTTTCCTGTCCGATCCAGATAATCCTGAATTTAGTCAGAAAGCTTTCCATGGCTGCAGCATCCACTATAGCAGATCCTCAGCCATTTATCCCACAATCACTCTTGCCAGCAAATGTTTGTGACATTTTCAACAACAGTCTGTAGCAGCAGAACTGTGACTTTACGTCACTTTGGAAGCCACAAAATAACTGTTTTATGAAGAGGTGCTGGAAACTGCTGGTCTGACCTGTATCCAGACCTTCAGCCTTGCTAGGGAGCATCCCTAACTTGCTGCTAGCCTCTGAGCCATCTCTTTCCCTGGTGTACTCATGGTGTACTACCTAGAGCATACATCAGGTGCACTTATCATCCTCCTGGGAGTCCAGTGAGGTTTTGTGTTTGTAAGTCATCCTGAGGTTTTAGGTGGAAGGTGCTGTGAAATTGTAAATTGCTAAATTAGTAAGGCTTTTAATTATATAAGAACCCAACTTTAAAACTGTCCTCTTTCCTATTACATCATAGAAAAAGCAGACTTGGCCCTCTGCCTTTTTAAAAGTGACTGCTGAGGTATTTATTAACATCAATTCCAATACATTTTTCGGTGAGCAATGGGAGTTGGAATATGGAAATGTCATATTTTTCCTAATATTAAACAGTTATTAAACTAGAAACATAAGTCTTGCCAGATAGTTATTTTGTATGCATGTCTTTTTCATAGAAAGAAAATGAACATGCATTTTTCTTTCATGAAGTATTTTAAAGTTCATCTTTGTTTGGTGATCTAGTAAATTAAAAGAAGTTTATAACAGCTTGTGAGAGCAGAAGTCTAATTAATTTTAGGTGTTGGATATTCTCTTCCATTTTTGTCTGCTAATGATACTACTAATGCCCATAATTCAGATCTTAAGAAAATAGCATTATACAAAGTTAATGGTACTTTACAGATAATTATCTCAATATCCTTCTGAATTAACAAATGACTCCTATTTTTGTGGGAAAATGCACACTAAGGCAACATTATGCCCGAACTGCACATAGAGAAAAGAATATTAACATCATTGTCGTTGCAGAAAATAAGAGAATCCTTTTGAAATGGTTAATAAAAGCTCCAAAGTTTTTTAGCAATGGTGAATACTTTCCAATATCCCACCTAGCAGAGTACTTAAAAGTGAAAGTGAAGTCAAGATACATTAAAGATAGGCAAGCAGTGTAAATGCCTGGGGCATATTCTGGCTTTCCAAAATGTTACCATTGTTTGGATCTGCATTTTCACTTCTGTCTCTTAGGGTCACTCGAATCAGCTGTAAGTGTAGGGCTGGTCATCAGAAATTTCCAGTTATTTGAGGTGTTTGGGTCTGTGGGGTAGTTTGGGCTTTTTACTACTGTGAATGAGTCCTTTTAATGCCAGATTGGTCCTTCAAACTGTTTCCACTGGACCACTCAGCATAAAGAGTTGCTACACTGAAATGTTGCATTGTTTTTATTTTTCCACTATAAAGCAAATGCTTGTACAAAACTCTCACTTTGAAGTAAATCACACAATACACAGCTTTCCTTCAATTATGTTATGTAACACTGATATATTTATACAAGCATAGGGTTTATTTTGTGCTGAAAGAACTTTCTGTGAGGTGACTGCACAATACACAGGTACCCACCCTGCGTTGCTAAGATACACTGGCGGCATAGGATTTTAGCTGAAGCTCCAATACAGATTCTTGACTCGTAGGGAAAACACTGAGATCCCCACCAAATGCATAAAGAATCATAGTCACAGAATGGTTTGGTTTGGGAGGGAACTTAAGGCTCATCTAGTTCCAACCCCCTGCCACAGCAGGGACACCTTCCACTAGTCCAGCTTACTCAAAGCCCCATCCAACCAGGCCCTGAATACTTCTAGGGATTGGGCAGCCACAGCTTCTCTGGGCAACCTGTGCCGTGCCTCAACACCCTCATAGGGAAGAATTTCTTCCCAATGTCTGACCTAAATCTCCCCTCTGCCAGTTTAAAGCCATTCCCCCTTGCTCTGTCACTACATGCCCTTGTAAAAAGTCCCTCTCCAGATTTCTTGTAGTCCCCCTTTAGGTACTGGAAGCTGCTGTAAAGTGTCGCCAGAGTCTTCTGTTCTCCAGGCTGAACAAGTCCGACTCTCAGCCTGTCTCTGTAACAGAGGTGCTCCAGCCCTCTGTTCATCTCCATGGCTTCCTCTGAACTCACTCAGACAGGTCCACATCCCTCTTCTGTTGTTGCCCCCAGAGCTGAATGCAGGACTGCATATGGAGTCACATGAGAGCAGAGCAGAGGGGCGGGATCCACTCACATCGACCTGCTGGTCTCGCTCCTTTTGATGCAGCTCAGGATACAGTTAGCTTTCTGGGCTCCAAGAGCACACTGAAATCGACTCATGTTCTCATAAAACAACACCCCCAAGTCCTTCTCCACAGGGCTGCTTCCAGTCCATCCTCTGCCCAGCCTGCAGTTCTGCTTGGGATTGCTCCAACACAGATTCAGGACCTTGCAGAAGATGATGGGTTTAAAATATTTTATCTAAAAAAAGGGTTTCAGGGTTGAGTGTTTTTCAGAGGATTATTCAGAGATAATTGACCTTGCAAAATAGCTGGCACTAAGAAAATTTAGATATTTAAAACACTTAAGTACACAGAGAAGACTACCATGCTTTCTGCTACAGAGCTTTCCGTATTACTTTCTTTCATAATGGTTATAAAGTGGCTTCTGCTAACAGTTTTTAACAATTTGCATTAATGAGTGTTGAAATCTCTCATGCTATTCCTTCTGTGTAGTGTACAAAGAATATTTTAATCTGGGGGGTTTTTTTGGCCCACAAAGGCATTGATGTTATAGGATGTGAAATCCAGGGTTGTATGGCATCTCTTCCATTACAGTAGTCTCAGAATGGTCAGAGTTGTACTGTTCCTGTTTTCTGCAACAAATGAGCACTATGTACAGCTCACAGCAGCCAGTGACCTCTTTCTACATGTGTTTTTAGTTCACAGCTGAAGTGTTCTTTGGAGCTTATGGTATAATATTGCCTTTTATAGATTAACACAGATATCTAATTGGGTCGGATATTTGCATTCTCCTTCCATATCTGCTTCATTTTAAAGTATGTTTGTTCCTTGAAGGTGAAGTAGCCAATACATCTGTCTTCCTGTCTCCGCAATGCTCTTAGCATTTAAGTCAATCTAAAAAAATTCCTTTTCTATTTCTGCACTATATTTTGTCTCTTGCCTATCTCTTTCAAACTTGGGGTCCCATGAGCCATGGTATAATTGTGGTAGTAACAACTGAATGGTAAAGCTGGTCCTGTGCGTGGTTCTCCAGGAGAAAATGCACAGAGATGCTGCTCTCTGTTTTTCCATATGTTCTCACTCACTTTATAACTGTTTCAGTATGCAGTGAAATGAAACTGATATGTATGTGGTTTCTCTTATTCCTCTCTTTTTAGGTCCCTATATCAATTATGCTGAAAGCCGTGTCAGATTATTTCAGTTACCCTGAAATGTGACCTACAACCTTTGGGGTGAGATCTGTTTTATAGTGAAACATCAATTTAGTTTATCTGTGGCTGATGTATGTATCATTTAGTGATTTCTTTAGTTAACTGTTAACAAAAAGTAAGTTAGCTGATTAAGTTAAAGTATTTGCTTTCAAAGTTCACTTATTTATTAAAGCAATATTTATATTACAGTGTGGACTGGTATCTCAGTTATTTTCACTTCTTTAGATCTGCCTCAAATGAGAAATGTTGTGGACCATCAAACCAGCTGATGGTGAATAACAACCCCCTCAAATTCTAGCATATGTGTGGTGTTAGATTATACTATAGTGGCAGTTTCACTAGTCATATTAACCAAAGTCTTTGTAGCACCATAGGGTACGTTTAGTTGGTCACTGATTCAGAGCTTAGTTACTGTTCATTGAGGAGTGGCATATTGTTTAAGTGGGTCATAACATTTCCACACAATCTTAACAAATTCTTTGTTCAGCCTTACAGATTTGTCCATGCAGAACTCGGGAAATTTAGTTAGAGAAGCACAGCTCTTCCATGTTAGGATAATAGAGAAATATCTAGAAGCATGTAAAACAATCCCTCTAAGCCAGCTTCTGCTCTCTTAACTCATAGCGATGCCTTTCGTGAAGTGACAAAACTGGTTTGATAAGATGCAGTCAAGTCAGAGCTGGAAGTACAAAAGTACTTTTATTAAAAATGAATGCTGCATCCTCTTTCCCCTTGTGTATCTTGTCACTGACATGACTTCACAAGTTGCAAATCTATTAAACGTTTCAAACATGAAACTGGAGCTCATTAAGCAAAATGTTGACTGGTATATAGCAAACTGTTTCAGACTCAAGACTGTTAATATTTGTCTCCAGAGTTTTTTGTCTTCTAGGTTGTCACCAAGCAATCCAGCTGTCTGGGAGTACAGCTTTTGCTTCCATCTGATCAGAGTCTGACTGTCCTTTGGGGTGAGGTAGTAGGTTGTATAGTTTTAGGGTTATGCCCTGCCTGTCAGATAACTATACAATCTACTGTCTTTCCTGAAGTGGCTGTGATATCATCGCTGGATATAACTTCAAAAGACAAAGCAAATATTTTTCAACTGTAACATTCTCTGGCTTTGTCTACATCTTACATTTGGTTCTCATAGCACGGTCATGAAAGTACACAAACTCCCTTATAATGTTTGGATTCCGGTATTTCCCATTCAGGTTCAAAAACAATTTCCTTTTTGTCATTTCCTCCAAGAAGGTGGGGTGTGACAGGGCACCCAGCTAAGCCCAACCTGCAATGGGCTCACTATGCTCAGCTTTCATGGACTGCCGTGAGAGTGGCCATTTAGAAATAGCTGATGTATTTTCCTTCCTTTGTGGCATATGTGCTCATTTTCAACAGAAAATGCCACTCTTCATTCAGCAGTTATTTAAATCCGCTTTGCATAAGATGTTTGAGGAAATATGAAGTGATGAGTTGGACAAAAACCAATGATGATGTCTTCCAGTTGCTTGCATCTTGCCATGGAACTTGGGCCCTAGGTGAAGAATTTTCCTTTATCAGTCTTTTGTACACTGATTTAACTTGCTTTTTTATTACACAATGCTAATTTGGAGGGACAGTGCTTGTCACTGTGGTTCTTATGTCTTTGGAGTCACCCTACCAGTTCTGACTGACTTCCAGGTAGAACTGTGAGGAAGTGCCAACAGGATATAATTATGATATTTTTACGGCTAAAATATGTGTGGGCTAAAAAGTGCAAATGGCGAAATGTTACTTCCCTTCAGAAGACACACTTGATGCTCTAACAGGATGAGGTAGTAGGTTGTGTGGTTTCAGGGTAGTGATTTTGCCCCAATCAGGAGATAACTATACAACCTACTGCCTTCCCTGATAAGCAGCGTAACATCACTGTCTTAAGTCACAGAAAAACAAGAGCTAAAATACACTTCTGAGGCCAGCAAAGTAAGTCTGTGTACAAATGTTGTTATCCTGTCCCTAATAGTTCTACATTTAGTGTCTCGTATTATTTTTAATAACTTCCAGCAAAATAATTATCTTTTTTAAGTCTTTATTGTGCAAAATTGAATTAAAGACATTTTGCTTATTTCAAAGTTTGTCTGCTCTTGATCTGTTCTGTTTCTGCTTCATATGAGTTGAATGAAGTTATCACGGGAAATGATTCCAAAACCACTGTGAACTTGCATTCAAGATGTTTATATTTCCTGGACATCTAAATTTGAATGAAACAAATTTTACTAGCAATGCACTGGTTTTGTTCAACCTTACCTCCCCCTCAGGAATCTTCCAGTGTTTTACAAATAATCCCAGATTAAGTCACACAACATTCTTCAGCAGGTCAGCTTTATATTACAAATAGGAAGATGTAACAATGAAAATCAAGGACCAGATTTAAAAAAACAAAACCAGACATTGCTTTGGTCCCTCAGTTTCCCATAAGAAGGCTCATTTCATTTAAATGCCCCCAGAAGAGAATTCTCTGTTATCTAAGGTACAAATTGCACCTGGAGAACCATGGACAGAAAATATTAGGTCCATTATAGACATATGCTACCTAAAATAAAGTTTTGCCCATGTAGAAAGCATTACCCTCCTCTCTGTAGCTAGACAAGCTGTGACATCCATGGTGAGAGCAAATGAAAAAAAAAGATGCTACATTTGACAGGAAAACTGGGTATTTATTGCTTCTCTGGTCCAAAAATGCCACATGTGTCTGGACTCCAATGGTATTTGGGGTCATTCAACACCTCAAAACAGGGCCTTTTGTTAATACCTTTAATGAAAGGTTGGGAATGTTATTTGACTCGTGTTCATAGAGAGGGATAAAGGCCGTTGGTACGAGAGGGAAAATTGCTGCATATCTGAAAAAACGTAGGAGCACAGGCGATACTGTGGCTGGTTTTAATCTTCTCTATTCTTCTTGCTGTTTAAAGAGGATCTTTAATTTGAAACTGCTGTAAGGATACTTACCATGCTGGCCAGGCTCAGGGGCTGTGGGACACGCATTGCAGATTCTGAACTCTTTCTTCTGCTGAAAGTGCAGACTCACAGCTGCAGTGGAAACATCTTAGATGAGTGTGAGTAGTGATTGTGTTGTGTGTAGCTTAAAACATCCTGCTCCTCTCCAGGGTACAAAATTGTCTGGAGATTTGTAGCTTAGTCTTATATCCAGTAAATACATAGCAAATGTTCTGTATGGGAGAAAGGGGTGAAAAGGGAGAAAACTCTCTCCACATTCTACAACAGCCTGTTAGATCTTGCCTCTGAAGTCATTTTAAAATCTTCTGGCTCTGCCTGGGTCAGCATTTTGTTATTGGTAATGAGCTGTGAGTTTTCAGATTCTAGTCATTCTGGCAAACCCATTAAAACAAAGGGCCAAAAAAATCCATGGTGTTTTCTTTGCTAGGATTTACAGTGAATGCAAAAACATGTGCCTATATTTAGCAGCATGCAAGCCTGCAGTTAATCATGTCTGTCCTTAGCAGTAGGTGTCATTATAGCTAATGGGAACTCCAAAAGAAACTTTAAAGCACAACTCCATGCTACAAAATATTTTCCAGAATTATATCCTGAAAACGTTCATATCAAAATATAAGTAGTAGCTTGGGCTGCTGGAATCATGATGAAAACCAAGCTGGTTTATTAAACTCAAGTCAACATCACTTCTTGAAGTCACACACCATTGTGTTGCACACATTAGGCGTGTTGAAAAAGAATAATCATGAGTACATACAACCTGATATGTATAACATACACTTCTATAATCTGTGTCATCCTAATCTTTTTATCTTTTTTTATTAGTGTAGCAGCAGCAGTAATTGATGAGCAGAAACTTAATACATCTTGCTGGAATGAAGTCTGTACGTTTTGTTTATAACAGACCAGGCGAAAATTAGTGAGCACAGGGCCTTCTGTGAGGCCAGGATTACAGCTGTTGGTTTCCCTTCTGTGCCTTGGAGAAAGTACGTGGTGTTTTGAGACAAGGTACAAAAAAGACATCAAGTAGATCCCTGTCATTAAAGCCCCTGTTGTGAAATCTCATATCTCTGCTGTGTGGATGCATGAAGCATTATACCTCTTCTTCTGTGACCCTGTTCAAGCTGTTAGGATTTTGCAGAGTTTACTTTTAATGTGAGTAAACCTCCATATTCTCTAAAACCAGATGCCCAGCATGAAAATTGTGACTTTGTTAGGCAAAACACTAATGCAAACATAAATGTTTTTAGGCAGTCCTAACAACAGGCTGTGCTGCCAGCCCCACTTGTGAAAGTCCATCATTGCAACTGTACACAGGTACTGTGAAACGCCAGCTGCTGGGGCTGTTCCTCCATGGTTGCTCATGAGAGCGCAAAGACCTTGAACACAGAAGTAGTTCCCAGACACTCCAGTGAAGGCCCAAATTACAAAGCAGGATTTGTACTGGGAGAGAATCCAAAAACGCACTCATACCATAGCTGGCATGCCAGTTTGTGCTGGTACAGATTCAACATAACACACTCTGCATATTGCTAAGCAGGGGTGGCAATTGTGGTTGCAGAGAGAGAGCTGGTGTTCCTCTGGAAGTAAAAAATGCCTGCCTTCCCTTGTGCTCGAAAAGGTTCCGCACACCACACTGGGTCCCAGGGTTGTGCTCATACTGTAACACAAATACTAACTGAGAACAAAATAAAATGAGAGCAAAAGTCATTTGTGGTGAAACAGCATGCACCATTCAGGAGGTCTCAGCATGCTGGTAATTACCATGAATGTGGTTGTGCACAGCAGTTACCTGGACATGGTGTAGCTAGAATCTGGTTGGGTTTGGAGGGGATTGTGTAACTAACACTGTGCACTTATCACAACATGAATGCGTACCAGTTCTGGGAATAATGGTCATCAGAATTACTGATTAAATAAAGTAATTTTTGTCATGAAATGCAACAGCAAATTGGAGGTGGTAACATAGGCTACAAGATTTGATTAAAATTGCAAAAAGGACTGGTAAAGGCAGGGTGGTGCTCCTACAAACGAATTTGACCAAGGCTGCATGGTAAACTACAAATGCTTAGGGGAAAAAAAAAACCCAAAACAACAGCAATACCATCAAGCAGGAATGTGCTTCCTCTTGCACTGAATGGACTTTTCCACCAGGCAGGTAGATGGGAAGAAGCAGCTACCTGCATATGCTGTATCACTGCAGGCCAAGTGGAACAGCATCAAAGTGCTATAAGAGTTACAGACACCCAAAAGTGTTTGTACCTTTAAGTCTCTGCGTGAGAGATGTTGTCCCTGCTGGGCTGCTCCCCTGTAGCTGTCTGCATTGGCCTGAATTAGTACACTAATTAATACTCTTAATGGAAGTGCAAAAGCTGAAGTCCACCTACAAGGGTGGTTTAAGCTCAGCTGGTAACTCAGTACCATGCAGCCGTTCACTCACTCTCCCCCTTCCTCCCCCCACTCCCAGAGGGATGAGGAGGAGAATCAAAAGAATGTAACTCCCATGGGCTGAAATAAGAACAGTTCAGTAACTAGGGTATAACACAAACCACTGCTGCTGCCACCAATAACAATAATGATAAGGGAAATAACAAGGGAAGCGAATACAGCCGCTCACCACCCACTGACTGATACCCAGCCCGACCCAAGCAGTGATCTCACCCTTCCGGGTAACTGCCCCCAGTTTATACAGTGGGCATGACATGCTGTGGTATGGAATACCTCTTTGGTCAGTTTGGGTCCGGTGTCCTGTCTCTGCTTCCTCCCGGCTTCCCCTCCTCCCTGGCATAGCATGAGACTCAGAAAGTCCTTGGTCAGATGAAACATCACTGAACAGCAACGGAAAACATCGGTGTTTGCGCTGTTCCCAGGCTGAAAGTCAAAATCACAGCACTGCACCCACTACTAAGGAGAAAAATGACTGCTACTCCAGGACAAGGGGCCAGTCAGTGACAGGATGCATCAAATTGTGCCACACTTACTGGTAAGATTTGGAGGGTTTTTGAAGCAAAAAGAATGGCCCTTACAAAAATTTACTAGGAAATATTCCAATTCGCTCTTGAGATTCAGAGACTTAACAAGCATGCTGGTTCTAAGGCAACAGCAACCTGTCTGGCTGCACCCAGAAAATCCTGCTGGTGCCATTGATTTTACACTGGTGCAACTTGGAGGGGGTAGTGTGTAGCTCACACTGAGAAAGGTTGTTCAACTATGTGTAAGATCATCTTAAGGAGCACATCTGCTCATATGCACTCTCTTAGAGCCATCATCCCAGCCAGGCCTTTGGTGTAATTGACTGACATCCAAATGGCCATGCCTCTTCCTAGCAGAGAGGGATTTCTTCCCCCAGCCACAGAGGATATGCCCCAGGGCCTTCAAGCACAGCCTGTAGCTCTGGTTAAATACAACCTCAGCTGTCTTCCATAGTGCTTGAACTCAAAGCTGTATTCAGGTTTGGGCTGTAGCACAGCCCAACTCCTTTATTCCAGGCTTGTAGATACACTTGCGCGCGATGACACTCTAGCATGCAGTCATGTCTGCCTGCTTTATTCTCCCTGTGCATTGCAGGAGTTTCACGAAGGCAGCATCAAGAAAGCAAATCTGGGCTTCTGCTAAAAAGCTTCCAGGACCATGGGCTTTGCAAAACTGTGAGCAGCTGAGCTGCAGACACCTCTGTTGCTGCAATGCAGGTGCAAGTGGAATCAGTGGGGAAGAGTAAAACTTGGCCCACTCCTAAGAACAGCACACTGAACTTGAATGAGAGGAGTATTAACAAAACATTTTAAAGCGATATTGGTGTTTGTATTGCTGTATTGCTCAAAACCACCTGTGAAGGTACCCAGGTATTAACTTCCATTGCAAAAACCATGGGAGATGGGAGCCTGTGAAGATGTCTACAAGGATCTGGGATTCAGTGACTTAGATGTCCAGATCTCACCAAAAAAAAAAAAAAATCAGCGCCAGCACTGCTTAACAGAGCAAGACAAAGACATCAAAAAAACAAGGCCTAAATACAAACTGATTTTCAAATAGGTCTGTGTTCCTAAGTCACTTCGGCACTTCTAATTATTTTGCAATTAACAATAATGATTACCAGTCATGCTAAGCTTTTGGTGGTAGAAAGGCTTTTGTCTGGTTGTAGAATACAGCTCATGTCTAGTCTCCAACACAAATCAAAACCATATGAGTAACCAGGTTAAGAGACAACCCAATTGTAACTAAGTTCCCTGATGTGGCATATGTTTGTATTCCAGCCAGGGCCTGAGGCTGTTACTTGAGATTTTCCCTGTCCAGCTTGCATATGCAAATGTAAACAATAATAGTTACATCCTCAAGGAGCCCAAGTGAGATTTTGCAATGCAGACAAAGGCAGTAGTGTGTTAAAAAGGTCTCTCAATCAGCTGAAAGTGTGCAGTGGTTTATCTATTAGTGTGCAATTTTAACTAACACTTGGAAGAGTGCAAGAAACCCCTGATGCCCGTAGAATTAACACAAATAAAAGTACCTTCTGTTTTTCTCAATGTCAACATCTAAACTGCAAATAAAGTGATTCCTGATGAGGTAAATTGGCATTTACCTGTTGTGAAAAATGGTCCTTCCTTCACACAGCAGGACAGGTCTCAAACATCTCTCTTCTGGTGATGAAAACATCTCATTGTTCATGAAACTGTTTAGAGTAAAACACAGTTTGCAGCACTTGAGGGCCTGGGAGGTTTCAACCTAATCTCAGTCTTTACAGTCCTTCCTGAGCAGTTTATTCTCCTGTGGATGCACGCACTCTCTTCTCTCTGGATTTAACCTGAATTTGGAACCATCTGTCTTATATCTGTTAAAAGCTACCCTGCAAGCTTCACAAATGGTGCTGCAGCAGTGACTGTTTGCAATCAGGTTGGAAATCACACAGGTTCTATTTTTATTTCAGCTTGGCTTGCTGGGTCATTCCAGTGACTTCCACTGAGGTGAGGCATGTGATACGTACGCACGGTTACAACATAAACCCTTTTTTTCCTCTGATGATTCGACATGTCCTAATCTTTGCTTTATATTTTATTTTCCTCACCCCTTTTTTGCTATTTACTGTGGATAAGCTAAAATTATTGATGGCCCAGGATTTCATGGTTTACCTTCTATTTCCCCACCTTATCAAAACAGAGTTTGGAAGTTTGATTGGACAAATTAGTTTCCATTCCATTCCCCTCAGCTTTTCAGCAGTTTCTCCAAAGCTTAAGTTTTAACTGTAGCAAAAAGAATTGCCATAAATACACTACATTTCAGACATTCATTATATTGTCCTAGCTGACAGAAAATAAGAAATTAACATTCCCAAATTTTATTGAAATTTGAGCAAAATGAGAAGTAGGAAAATCTCCCTCAGAGAATTTCCTCATTTGGAAGATTTTTCACATTAGAAGAGAGAAAAAGACATTGGATCATCCAGGTAGTGTATCCATAGCTCAAGCTGTTTCCAAATTTCTAACAGAGGAACTACATCTTCGCAAGTCTGGTTAAGAATGTGGACATGCAATAGGAAGTGGTCATTGCTCATGTAAAGCTTAAGGAGCTACAAAAGGAAACCACCCTCAGCTGCTGGTGGTGTATTCCTGCCTCCTGCTACTACTTGAACCGCACTCAGCATCTGTAACTGGAAGACAAGAAGAGGTCTGACTATAAAAACTTGGTGTCTTTGTTTTTCAGATGATGCCAAGTGGAGGCAAATGCCTTGATACATGACACGGGCAGTGCCCAGGCTTTGTTTGAACTTGTCAATACACAAACCTGCAGCTGCGCATCACATTCAGCAGGCTCTTTCCCCAAAGGTAGCAATGTGCACTTTTGCCCAAAACCAGCATTCTTATCACTGTCCAAGCCTGGAGAACCCTAGGAACATCTTTCATGTGCTCTGGGCTACTTGCAGACCAAGCTTTTAATCATCAGGAACGCAGAGGATACATTACTCTTTAGATGCTTACAATTTCTACCTTCATTTAGCTAGCCTGATGGCTGAGGGAGGGAGAGAACCAGGAGCCCAGGAGGGGCTGGAGCAGCCTGTGGGGATACCTGCTGGTGGAGGGTGCAGGGTGTTGGGCACAGCTCTCTGCTAACAGGGAGGAAGGCAGGGGTGAGCCCGTCCCCTGCTGCACGGGAGGGAAAGACTATTTCCCCCCAGCCCCAGTAAGGAAGCAAGCCTTAGTAAGGCAAGTGGGCTTACCTCAGCCTGAGCAAGGCCAGGGTCTGCTGGCTACCATGCTCAGGCAGAGGCCAGGCTGCTGCCGCCTTCCCAGCTTCAGCCCCTGCTTCTCCTGGCTAAAGCTTCACTGCTCTGATTTACGACTCCCTCCAAGTGCCTGGGATGGAGTTATAGCCCCTTGTATTACACGATGCCTTCTCTGTTATTCTTAATGCACACCACAGATTTACGATGACTTTTAAGCCAGGCAGCACAGAAAGAAATATGATCTTAACAAAATAGAGAAGGGACCAAAGGAGGTCAAAGTGTGGGAGCTGAGCACTACATGGTGATCCAGGATTTCCGTTTATTTACTGCTCACACCTTTTCAATCTCAAGTGGATTTTGGCTGTCTTGGGCAGCCCTATCCAATGGCTGGGGAGGAGCCTGTAATCCACTGAGCTGAGATGTTCTGCCATCAGCGGATGTCTTTTATTATGATTTAGCACATGCAGGAAATCCCAAAACACCACTGGTGAATTAAATGAATTTTAGACACAGAGCCCCAGAAACACAGATTTCATCAGGGCAGGTAGGAATCTCACATTCATCTGAACAGGCTTTCTATCTTGTGCTTCTCTTACTGCAGCACTGATCTGTGCTTTCCTAGGTTAACAACACCCTGCAGAGCAACTCTGCTTATGGTGCTGAAGGGGAATAATTTGTGATGATCTTTCATGGAGAACTGGAGCAAAAGCTAAGCCTGATTCCATGGATACGATGGTGTGAGGAGGAAAGTAATGCTGTAAATAATTCTAATCCATAGCATTATTTACATATGTTCATCAATTATTCCAAAACTGTAGCACACAGCAAAAACACAGGCGCTGCCCTTACTCTACAGATGGATGATGTGGGACCTTGCAGCACAAACAGGATGACACAAGCACAAGGACAGATCTGCATAGGGTCACCTGTGGGACCACGGCCTGCATTGAATGCTCTGCATCAAGATGCAAAGCAAAGCAGCTGGCAAGAGGGAGGAAAGCTCTAATTACAGCCAACAAACGATTCCTGTGCCAACACCTACTGCTGAGGCCTTGGTCTTGAAACTGAAGCCAAGAAGAGAAGCTTTTACTCTCCTAGGTGAGTGTCATAATCCTCTCCAGCTACAGTATTGTTCCCTTCATTAATAACACAGGCTCTGGCATGCTCCCTTTCACTCAGATTTATTATCGTTATTTTTCTATCTGAGGAAAGAAATTTGTTTCCCTTCTGGTTACAGCCCAGGGCTAAAGCAAGCCTTTCAAGGCATGTGGTCCTGGGTGGGTTTTCTGTTCATTTGTTGTATTGAAAGGCACCCAACAGTCTAAATAGCAGCCTACCTGCTCTTCAAAGCTTCCAGAGCCATGCACTCTCCAGTTCTCCAGCTGCTTAATGCAGGTCACACTGTAAGCCCTTTACAAAGTAAAGAAGGTTTAAAAAGGCTGGGCCATAGATGCTCTTTGATAATTTCACAGGCCTCTATTCCATGCCTGAAGCACCGTTTCTTTGAAGTCTGGACTCTCATGAGATGTAAAATAGACATCAGAATGGACGGTCAACAGAAATCTGCCTCGCTGGGGTCTTCTGCAGGCAGATTGGTTTACCCAAGTCCAGAGGTGTTTATCAAGTTAGCAGCACCTCTTTAGTTTTCAGCACAGAACATCTTTCAAGGAAAATAACTGTTGGAAATAGTCTGCAGAAGGTTTGTCACACAGCTCCACTGCTGCTGCTCCTTCCCCAGGTGTCATTCCTCAATGCCTGGGGCTTTGCCCTAGGAGGTCGCAGCTGTGGATCTTCTCCTGAGATCTTCTCCTGTGGTCTGCTCCAAAATGGCATCTGAATGAGGGTGAGTGGTGTAACTTTGCCACAGGGGGAGATGTGTGCTTTCCCACTAACCCTGGGATCCCCGCGCTGCCCGGCTCGCTCTCTGGTTTTCAGCTGATTCCTGAGTTTCTCAGTAATTTCTGATTGCGTGTTGTTTATCTTGACATTAAAACTGGTATCTTTTGGAAACATTAGCGCTATAGCATGTGTTTAAGTCTAGTATCTAAATTGGTCAGTTCTTGTATGTTTTGAATATGCTATATGTGACATATGGCAAGACCTTGTACAATCTGAACATGCTACCTCCTTTTTTCTAACCGGTGTTGTTTTGCTGATTTAACTCTTCAGAAGATCCTATGTATTTTCTATGTGGTTATCCTCAGCTTAGTCTTTGATTACTGATGTGGATAAAGGTGAGCAGGGAACAACTGCATCCTGCCCCATGCAGTGAGAGACCTAGCAATGGCAGATTCAAAATGATCAGAAAGAGAGGCTTTTTCTCAGGCTATTATGGTTAAAGAGTGGAAATATTTTCTGTTGAGTCTACCACGGTGCCCTTGGTAGCTCAAAGAGCAGTAAGAGTGAGAGGCGGATGTGGATGACCATAGCAGATGTAGCACTTCTGTCTCAGCTAAGGATGGATCCTTGGGAGGAGAGAGTCTAATTTTATGAAGAGACTTTTCCACTTTAAAGTTGTAAAAGGCTTTTCTTATGGTAAGGAGCACTGGCTAGAGAGAGTTGCAGCAAGAAGCTGCCATAGTGCTAAACTTGCTTTCATTTAGATGGTTTTGTCTTTGATATGTTTGCTTTGCATTAAGTGGCGTGGTTTAAAGTGAGAGTTAAGGTAAATCTCAAAGCTGCTGTGTTTTTGTGGGTCCCCCACTTTGGCCACAAGTAGACTTCCAGCTGAAACCAGTCCTGCTAGGGGTAATTAATTCACTTGCTAGTTAGTAGTTTTTGCATTAGGTTTCACTACCCTTATAATATAACGCACTTGGCTTATGTGAGAGTCATGAGGATATTCCTCAGATTCTGTTCTTCCTGTCAGGACCCTCTTGCCTATGCATTTGATTTGTGTGCTCAATTATAACCATTCCAGTGGGATACACAGCTCAGATTTTACCATAAAATGAAAAGATAAAGTCATAGCTTAAACTGTTTGGCACCTCTTGCTGGGCTGTGTTGTGCATATTTAAATAAAGGTCAAAATACTGCACCACTGCAGAAAATGGCACATGATGTCTTTATCTGTAGAACAGGGATAATACTGTATGCTTATGTACCAAGACTTACTACAAGTTTAAGGGCACAAAATCTGACGGTTTTATGAGTTCCTCCAAGTTTACTGGCGTAAACATGAAGTTTTTATTTAGCGTGACTGGGATATTTTGTAACAACTGTCAGATACTGTTTGACTCTCAAACAGTAGCCAAGAAGACTGAACCTTTTAGGCTTGCTGTAGCTTTAGGTTTAACAGTTTCGGGTGAACACAGCGGTTTGCTTCCTACACAACCAAAGACTCAAATATAGGCCACAGTGCTCATAAGTAAGAGACGTGGCTCACCAGTTCTAAACTTTGAAAATGTTCATTCTTCTTTTGGTGGCAAATCTAGATCCAGCTTATGTGGAAAACCCCCGAAGCTCCTAAATACAGCTTTAGTTTTCTACTTCATAGCTACAAGCAGAAAACACCCATGAATCAGTAATTAAGGGCTGTAAACACTCTTTTGGCTCTATAGAGTATTTAATCTCAACCAGGGGCTGTAGTAAACCACAATTCCCTAGCTGCAATAAATGCTGCAGACTCCAGAGCCAAGCAAAAAGTTTAATTAAGAGCAAACTGATATTTATAAATCTGCTGATGCAGACTCTCACTCTTGCATCTGAAATATATGTAGGTCTCTTCCTAGAGACACTGCATGATTTAGACTTCAATTTCACTTAAGAAGCTTTTCAACTAATACTATCCAGCAAGTGTCTGTGCACACTCTACATAAAAAGTTTCTGTTAACTAAATGCATTGATCTCCCATTGCTTTACATTCCCAGTATATCAGCTGTTGAGTTATTTGCCTAATTGAAGAGACATTTCCCTGTGCTCTAAATAGCCAGGCATTGCTGAAATTTTAGCAGGAACTGCATTTGACATTTAATGGATATGACAGCACTAATGCAATAGATTATATTTTGGCTTTAAGTAGCTTGGCAACTTCCAGAAAATGTCTCACTGATGCTTTAGAACCAGACAAGCTCTGCTCATGTTAGCAATGTTTGACACGCTGTTCTATAAACATTTAATGAAATGCAGTTTCCAGTTGATTTCTGTCCTGAGTCTATCCTAGCACTCCAGCCTGAGCTGGCCCCTTCTCCCTCTGCACCCCTGTGCACTGTAGCTGTTTGCTGGATGTGATCTTGTAGGCCCTCTAGGTAATTCACTGCAAAGTCTGGGTTAGAGGGCACCTTTGGAGATCATGCGGTCCAAACTGCTGTAGAAAACAGCTTCTGAAATGAAACAAACAGTTCTAGCTAGCTCTCAAAGTTGGAGATCGTGTATATTGGGGACCAAATCACCATGCCTTATATCTTTGGTCAAAAAAAATAATCCATTAATCTCATTTTATTTACAGTGGTTTTTGATTTACATCCGTATGGTGTCTTGTCTCCTAGGCACTCTACTGATGCATTGCTAAATGATGATGTCTTAATAGCCAAAACTTTTCTTGCATTCTTGTGTCTGTTGCTGATGAATACTCAGCTAGATCAGTAGCTGTATTAGGAGACCTCCAGAAGATTATTGAATTTGTTAAACCAAAACAGACAGCTGCATTTTGCACTGAGGGGAGGCTTTTAAAACAAAAACCAAAAAGCCCCATCACAAAACAGCACCACTAGTGTACCTGTTCGTTAACTGAAGCTCTATTTACTGCAATAGTGATTACACAAATTAAAGTAAATTAAGAGACAGCCTACATGTAAAAGACTTATCTTTACAGCTGCTTCAAGTTTGTTTTCATATGGAATAGTAAGATTCCACATGTGTGGATAAAAGAATAAAAGGCTTCATCTTAAAACATCTGGAACTCAGCCTGGAAATACAGAATGAAGTTTTTCTGTACCAAAATAAGTTCAGAACCATAGACTTACTCATCCCTGTTTCAAGACACTAATCCAAAGGTAAGACCTCAAAACAACCAAATGAAACCAAGCCAAACGACAACAACAAAACTCTGAATAGTGATTGTTTCATCAAAACGTAGGCATTCAAATAAATTTTGCCTTTTTCGTCTTACTTATTTTGCCCATTTCATCTTTCTCGTGGCAGTTGTCCTGACATGAGTAGTGTGGAATGAAGTCTAAAGCATGGTGAAATGAGTCAAAACCATATAATAAGAAATCCATAGCAATATGCTGTAAAATACAAAATCTAATGGATTTTTTAAAACAGAAATTAGAAAATAGCAAAATCTACCTCTCTCTTCCTACATTCCTGCCATGATTGAACAGCAGAGTTAATGTATTGAAGCCCTTTAAATAGTTATTTTTAACTTCACCTTATCTAACATAACCTAACTAAATAATGAGTTCCTGAAGAGCAGAATGAGGTCTGGATATGTGCTGATGGATTAATAATCCATTAATCCAATAATTAATACTTTGAAATGTGTCCAGCTTGATGCTAAATCAAACATTAAGTGGGCTAAAAGTACTGGGAGCCAAGGTTGAAAGCCAATATGATAATACTTCTCTACTTTCTCCTAAAGGAGGAGAGAATATAGAAAATGGAAAATTAGAAGCGTGAGGAAGGGAGGATGCAGGGAGTTACTCAAGCAGTGACGACAATGCAACTGAGATTGCATACGTGCAACATGATCAGGATGGAAAAATGGTTGGTTGAGCTGGGAGGATTCCAAAAGGAACCTGTAGTGGAAGAAGTTGGCTTCATCAGGAGACAGAAATCTGATGCTGCAGTCAGTCTGAAGTTGAGCCTGATAAACCCAATCTCAGTTCTTCAAAATGCAAGTTCCTCCTGCTCAACAGAACACCATCAGTGAAGGGTATATATTAGCTTAAAATGTCTCCATTTGAGTTGGCCTTCAAGCTGAGAGTTTGTCTCAAACAATATCTGAACTCTCGAGTGTGTGAGATTCTGCAAGCCAAGCAAGAGACAGAAGGATCTCCTGCAATTCAATCTTCAGCAGCTGCTGAAGCTTTGAAGTTCCTAATGTGCAGAGGGAGTCATGGAAAAAGAGTCAGGGGAAAAGAGATTTTAGAAGCACTATTACTGACTTGCAGGTGTAAAAGTTCCCTGAAGACTGAAGTATGGGGAACTCGTAGAGAGGACTTGGAGACACACAGGGGAGCTGCTGAGAAAGGTGATGTTTCAACACTGTCAAAATTGCCAGCATGTGTTTTGAAGATGGTAAAGATGAAAAATGAAATACTGGGTTAACATAGCATGTCAAGTTTAAATAAACCAGATCTGAAGAGAGGCTGGAGAAAGATCAGACCAGGTCATCAGTGTTCACAGCAGGGATGTGGAAGCATTATATCTACAGATGGATCAGAAATACAAAATAAGGTCTCTTCAACTTCCAGACACTGGGAATCTGGGTTGGAGCTTCAGCTGCTAGGCTCATCTGGGATTCTGGGAGATGCATGTGGAGCACCCTGGAAAAACCTTCTAAAATAGTAGGAAATCTTATTTAAGAAGATAGTTAAAAAGTTTTGAAATACTCTGTAATTTCTACTATAAAAAACCAGCAGAAATTATAAAGAAAAGCTTTGAAACTTCAGTTATGGCACACAGCCCCTGATACAAATCTGTCCTAACATCTTCTTTCTTCCCTTGGTACTTTTTAAACATGTTTTCCATGTGCAATATTGCCTTTATACAAAGTTTCAACCCTTTTGCAGCAAGTGTTACAAACTTAATATAAAGCTGCTCTTTGAAGGAAGAATTACTTTCCCTTTTGGCACTTCTAAATATTTCTGTTTTAACTTTGTACTCCTCTCCCACCAAAATCTGAGTTGCAGAGCTACTTTCTTCACTCCCCGGTGGAGGCCTATTTGTATTGGCTTTGATGTGAGCAGGAAGCTGCTTGGTTTAATTTTAACTTTTCAGGGGAAGAGTTGATTCACAAATGAATTACGCAGCATGAAACCTTGAAAGCTACAGTAGATGCTCATGGAAAAATTAATAATGAGTTTGGTTGGGAAAAATGTCACAGAACTGATGTTCTCATCTAAAAAGACAATGCACTTTCATGGAGAGAGAGCGGGCAAAATGGAAAAGACAGGCTTTGACAATGAGAAGGAAGCAGCTGCAGAGAGACGCATGATGTGCCTGGTAGGTGAGTGACAGAAATGCTGCACAGGGAGAACAGAAGTTCCTGATTTCCAAATAGCACATCCAGCATGTAGTCTGCTGAGCTGAGCACCTTGCTTCTGGGACAATGAGCAATGTGCAGCAGCGTGATACTGAGCACCTTGTAAACATCACAGTTAATTTTTGTCTTATCTTTTAACTCTCTGTAGTTGTTTGCACATCAACAGCGTGCCTCATGTTTTAGAGCGGTAATGAATTGTTATGCTTGAGGCTGGGCATACAAGTAGTGTGTCTTTGATCCTTAGGATGTCCCAAACCTCACTGAAACTTGTAGACACCAGAGCTACTTTCATCCATTTTTTTTATGGAAAGCTGAAGTAGCAGATGACACCATGCCCATTGCAAATCAGTGTGGCAGTGCTGAGGTGGACTGTGAGCTGAAGCCTCATTAATAGACCTCCTGCCTCAGAGAGCAGATGTGGGAGTCAAGTCCTTATTTCAGTGAGGTTGAGTGTGTCCAAGGTAAAAGCCACAAGCAGAGAGGTGTTCTGGGGAAAACAGCACTCTGTGTATGTTCTTTGTAAATAAGCAGGTTTCTATTAGATAAATAAATAAGTGCAGGTTATTTCTTTATCAGTCTTCCCAGTAGAAATATCATTCAAGTTTTGAAAGCTGATGAAGTGCTGGGGCTCAAGAGAACAAATTCTGACAGCCTCAGGACACCAAAAAATACCAAAATAGTCTTAAATGAGAGCTGGATGTTTCCTAAAAATACTTACAGCAACAGCAGATAGTTTCCCAAGATGAGCTTACAGGAGACATAGGAGTGAGAAGATGAAACTTTTTGGGCAGCTACACAATGTCTGGGCAAATCAGGAAGCCCAGCTGCAGTGCTGCCAGCTCAGAAAGACAGAATGGATGGATAAAGCCACCAGCCAAATGCCTGTCACTGATCAGAAAATGTCCTAAGAATTACAGAAGAAGAGCAAACCTCGACTGCTTTGGTTCATAGTGGCAAAGAGAAACTGCAGCAGCAAGGAACTTGCAAAAGGAAGTGAAAAGATTGGCAAGAAATTAAAAGCTGATAAGATTCCATGACATAGAGGCATGGGTCCTTTCAGTATTCCAAATTATCTTTTACTTCAGATATAGATGCTAGCATTTATAGACAAAAAAGTGTGCCATAAGAGAGTGGAAGGTTATTACTAAAATATAAATTTCCTAGGGAAACAGCATCAGTCAAAACTCTGCAGAATGATTCTGCTACTCCTGGTTTGAGACCAATTAACTAGAATAGACTTAAAAGATAAGGAGTTGGAGAGGGGTTAGGAAGGATGGCAGCGATTGCTTTACCTTAAAGTAACTAGAAAAGGCAAATATTAGCTGTAGAGAAAAATGCCTTCTTTCAGTGCATAAGTAAAAACCTTCCCTGAAGTTATAATCCCTCTCTCACTCTCTGCCAGATCTTCTCAGAGGCAAACTCAGCAGCTGTTTGAGTATTGCAGGTGTACGAAAAACGTCACCAATTTTATATTGGGTGATTATTTCAAAATCATTCCATAAAGTCACTTTAATTAAACTCATCAATGCTCTAAATACCTGGGATGAGTAGGAGTACCGATGTCAGATAAATCCAAGAAGGATGGAGACACTGCCTTTCTGTGCCTGCAAAACCCAGCCCCAACTCTCCAGGTGGTGGCAGGAGAAGCTTCTGTGGCTGGTCATCACATATGATTTTGCTCTGTCTTATAAGTTTTACAGCAACAAGCAATGATTAATTAGTTTTAATTAGAGGCATTTATGAAGTAGAATTGCATTAGACTTGAATCTTACCATGAAAAATCTCCATCAGTCACAAGAAAACATGAAAGAACGGGCAACTTATGGAAGCAGCAATAATGTGTCAGCTTTTTCTGGAAGGGCTGCAAAGACTTGTAAAATACAGTAATGCAAACAAGGACAGTATAATTAATTTGCTTAATTAACACCACAAAGCAACCCAAGATAAGCAAATAAGAGAGCTCAATGTGGTGCAAGGACAGAGATTTTGCAGCCTGTGCAGTAAGATGAACCTCTCAAATTGTGGTGGGGTTTTTTGTGAGTTGCTGCTCTTGGAGGAGATTCTCAGAAGTGACTAAATCAAAGCATGAGAAAATAAGTGTGATAAAATGAACGTGATCTGTGATTATGGAACAGGTTTAATAATCTACCACAGCTACCTACAGAGGGGGAGGCAATGCATGTGCCCAGGCATTGGCCTTCAGAAGAGCACAGGAGCTGTGAGGAGGGGTGGATTTCTGCTGGAAGAGCTGTAGCCATGGTCTTGGCAAAACACAAAGTGTCTTTTTTGTCAGACTGCGCAAGGGAAACCTGTGCTGTGGGCACCTTGCAAAAGGACTGCTTACCACTTGGTCCCATCTGAGATTCTGAAGGCTTCACTGAGACATAAGTACAATTCCAGCCACAGGCTGCCCCAGCACATATGTATGTGTTTTACCCACCCCACAGATGTTTGGATCTGCCAGTGACACAAGAGCTTAAAACCTCCTGGATTCATGGCCCTCAGCTGATGCTGTCACCTCCACATGCTGTATCGCCTCTGTTTCTACATCCCTGAGAAAAACCAGAACCGAATACGCCTACAGCTGCAAGGATTTCTCAATGTCACCCTGCCAATAACGCACAAAGAGCAGCCTCGTCCGCCACAAACCATGCTCGAACTAACATAAATATTTGTCAATCTAGGGCCCTTTTAAAGCTACGTTACAGCTTTACCTGTAATTCTCATTAGGCAACGCTGCAGATTTTATCTGCAGTCACGTCTAAACCAGTTGTTTTTCTGGAACATCTCTGTCCAGCTGGAGGAGGAGGGAGGGAGGCAAATAGTCTTACTGAGACAACCATGCAGTTAAAGCACATTTCTACATCTGAAAGTTAGAGAAATTACAGTCCTTTTTCAGCCCATGACTTCTGGATTGGCAGGCATGGACTTCATCCTGTGGAACAGTTAGCTAGATATTAATAGTGAAGAAATTAATTTTTGTCCTGTGAACCACAATAGGCACAGAATTACACCATTATTTCTTTCTTCAGGAACTTTTCTGGTTCTGTTCCATTTCAGCTCTGCCTCAGCATCACCCCAGACAGGCTGAATACAAATTTCAGCTGAACCAAAATCTCTGCTGGTTCAATACCTCCCTTTTGTTGTGATCCACATATTATCTAGGAATCAGAACACAGTTAAGATTGATGAGTATGAAGATTATTTTCTGACTTCTTGTGACTCTCGTAGTTGCATCTGTTTCAAACTCTGCATGGCTATTGGAGTAAGAATGACGGATAATTAGAATATATATTCTACATCAGTACGATACGACATCAGAAAAACACTAAGCAAAGCCTGCAGGCACTGCTTACAAACATGGGAGATGTATATTACCAATATCAGAAGCCTATACAGACACAAGAGTAGACACTGTCATCTTCAGAAGTTTAGAAGGCAAAACTGGACTGAAATTCTGTACCTTGATCCTCCCTCTACCACAGTCAGAATTTCTTTTGAAATTCCAAGGTAAGATGAACCCCAATTTCAATTTACAGAAAACAAATTTAATCTTTCAACCACCTCCCTGACATGTCAACAACACTGGGAACAAAGAATCAAATGTGTAATGAAGTGTCTTTTCAACTGAAAGAGGCCAACTTGTGTTTGCACAAGGACCATCATACAACTTTGCAGCACTAGACTATAATCTGAACACTGTGTTTCCAAATGAAATCATTTTAAAGTGCTTGTTTTTCGTATGCATGTTCACTGCAAGATAAAATGAACTGTAATGTTGATTTCCTCTTAGCTGTCTCTCAGTTTCCAATATCTATACATATATGCATATGTACATAGAGACATAGTGGAGCATGAATTCTTGGTATATTAATGAAATGTTTAAGTTGTAACAACCTATATATGTAAATTTGACCACCAAGTCAACAGCAGAGAATCTCTATGTGTAACATTTCTTGGCATTTAACTGTACTTCCAAAGTTAGTAAAAAATCACAAAATACTGTGGTGAAAAGGTAGGCATTATTCCTAATGCTATTAACATGCTATTTCTTATACAGTGCAACAAGGCAGAAAGAATTCAGTTCAACTGACCTGTCCTACAGGCGTCACAAAAAAATCTTTCTCTCTCCTCCATCCTTTTGACCTTGGAGCCTTTCTGCACACAGTAATATTTAGCAAAGACTGTGATTTTGTATATCATCTGACTCCTGGATCTCCTATACCATCAACACAGGAAGCATCTCGCTGGACTGAGAAAAAAAAAAAACAGCCAGCAGTGCCAGGATATTTTTGGTGCAAATTGTTAGGAGGAGCATCGCTGTTGCTTTGAGTGGACTGCAGAGTATTTTGGACTTAGGTAAATTACAACCGTGAACTTTTTGTGTGCCAACTAAAACAGCACAAAAATATATTCCCTCTGCACCCTGCAGTTGCAAGGCTTTCACAGGGGAAAATGCAGCCATCTAACTATAAATAGAAACTTAACTAAAATTAGATAGAACTGGCAGGCTCTCCTCTATGAATGGGAGCACTGTTAATATGCTCATCAGGTACTGGAAGGGCTCCAAATCTGACAAGGCATGCTACGGCGCAAACGGTCTGTGCCTGGAAAAATGAGCCGAAATGGCTGAATGAACAGGGCTGTGGATGTTTTTGTAACTGGATAATAATGTCAGAGACTGCCTGATGATGCTGATTCAATTTAAGGGGAGTACTGCAAGTAGAGATAGTTCTCCATGTTCCTTATTGCATCGCTTTGTTTATGCTAACAGAAAATGCTGATAAATCTAATGAATAATGAAATGTGAGAAATCATTTAGGGGAAAATTAATATCAAGATACTCATTGAAGTTAAGCTAAGCCAGGTGAGAGTGTAAATTTAAAATATGTAACTAGTTTTGGATGGTTTTGTTCAGAAATGGTTAAGGCTTCTCTACACTCATACATGGTAGAGTTACTGAACTGTGAATAAAAATATGAATTGACAATGCACAAGTTACTCTGTACTAATCTGCTGCCTGTTTCCCTGCTATAGAAACACACAAAAAAATGCTGTTTGGCTTACTCCAATTCAAAATAGACCCTATAGGATAGCAAGTGCCATTATGGTCACAAAATGGTAGAAAAGCTTCAACTGCTCAAAGGATACGTGCTGACCTTCTTTCCACACGTAGCACCATTGAAATATAATTATTCTGCACCTGCTATCAATCAGCCCACACTTCCATACATAGCACTTTTTTCCCCTAAAAAATTAAGTTACCTCATAGAACAGCACCTGGAGGGCACGCTGTATTTCCAAAAGGGAAGTCAGAGCAAAGTAGCTGATGAATTGTGAATTTACACCAAGCTTATTGTACAGTGTCTCTTCCATGTTGATAAACCATTAGTTCTGTTCAGTTTAATTCACTTTGAGCATGAATTAAGTTAAAGTAATTATGGCCAGCTGACTCCTAAATGAGTGTCCGTAGAGAAATTATATATGCTTGAGTTATATTCACTTTAAATTCACATATTTTTTGGTGTTAATTCACTTTGACAGCTAGTGTAGGACAAGACATTGGGTATCTTGGTCTTGTGCCAATGCACCCTGAAGACTGGGAAAGAAATTTGGAGTTAGTCTCAACAGACAGAAGAAAATTCTGAAGAGAAGAAAATCTCAGAGGCTTCTGGATGGAAAAAATTATAGAAATTTTCTTTTAAATAGAGAACATATGAGTGGCTCAAACACTGAGCAACCTGGTCTAGTGGAGGGTGTCCCTGCCCATGGCAGGGGGTTGGAACTGGATGAGCTTTAAAGTCCCTTCCAACCCAAACTATTCTGTGATTCTATGATTCTATATTCTATGATAACAGGATGTCTAAATTTAACTATGATAATTTAAATTTTTAATGAGAAACATTAGACTTAAACAATATAGTACTTGGTTATGCCCTTCTCAAATCACTGCTTGTCAGCCATAAGGAAAACAAAAAGTTATACCCATTATGTCCCAGCTATTCTGGTCACGTAAATGGGCTAAAATATTTGCTATCACAGCTGTTTTTACAGAAACCATATCTTCTCATGTCTCTGTCGACTTGTTTTTAATGTACAAAATTATTTAAGTTGTACCTAATTTCATTTTCATTCTGATTTCAGGAAGTAAGTGTATGTTATTGTAACTCCAGCTCAACTTTGAAGCTGCTATTGCTCCAGTTCTCCTGCAGATTTGCCACCGTCATGTTAAAAAGACTGTATCAGTGGACTGAAGGCTTCACAAGGCTGTAGTAAAAGTAAGTTTAACCTCAGCTTGCAGATAATGTTTTTGGCTTAGGAGAAAGTTTGTGTAAATCAGCACTTTGAAATTTAATCCTAGGGGGGATAAAAACAAGACTGTTTTTTCTCATGGAGGGGATTTAATGTTTGGATTAACCACTTGATTAGAAAGGTTATGACCTGTGTTTATGAAATAGCTTCTGTATTTTTAGCCCAATAGGAATGAAAGCTTTGATGTACAGAGTGCTGATAGTGAAGTATGCATTTTCATTGGGGAAATGTTATGCGTCAGTTGAGGAGAAGGAATGAAGTCTGAGGGTCCAAATGTGCTTATTGAATATAGTGTGTGCATGAGGGGGAGAACAACCAAACCAATAAACATACCAAAACCTTCCTATATGAAAATATAAGACCTGTTAGAATATTGCTGTATTGCTTTTTGGAAAACCTCTTTCTGGAAGACCATGCACACACTTCTTAAACATAGTGATAAACTCTGAAGATTCAAGAATGAAAGTTTCAGAAACAAAAATATCCTGGGTTCTTAATTGGGACCTTGATAGAAAAAATAATTAAAACCTAAGAAATTAACTAATGAAAGTTAAGGCTCCAATTCACAATTCCAGCTTCCTCTAGAATTGCTTTTTTCCCACTTTCCCTCACTCCTTCCGCATCAAGCACGCTCCGCAGTTATTTGTGAGATCGCTGCCGCTAGAGGTCAGATGTTTATCATTCTCTTTAGAATCATTAATAACCATTAGTGCTGTACAGTTTGAAAATAACGTCGCTGCAAAATGCCTTAGGTATCTACAAGTAAACATAAATGCAAATTAGAATTAAGAGCAAAGATGAATTGTGACTTTACACCAAGCTTATGTGCTCTTTAGAAATCAGAAGACTTAAAATTAGAACTTTGTGTAAAATATTTGCAGTTTTTAGTGCACTGTGTACCAAGATGAACCTTCCCAACCTGCAATGAAATGTTCGCTGATTTGAGTTATTGTATCAAAAATAATAGAGGAGCTCTAGTTTGCACATTCTTAATGGTGAAAGCAATTGTTAGATGCAGTACTTGCACTTTCTGAATCTTGTACAGCTTTTTTTTTACAGTAATTTGTACCAGCCCCAAGTGGAAGAATATGTTTCTCATTTGGGGATGGATATTTCTGTTTCTTGCATTTAGACTGGGTTCTGGTAGGTGAATAGTGACATGATGTGAACCAGCAACATAGACCCCAGTGTCTGACTTGACTTAAACCAAAGTTGCCAGAAGGATATTAGATTGAAACAAATCAAGTCATCACAAATTATGTAAAAATTGGCAAATGAATAGTTAAAACCAACACGGATCAGTGTTTGCCTAGTGATATGATCTCTTACCACTGCAAAAGTGAGTAGCCAGCTGGGCAGGCAGCATGAGCATAGTAATAAATCAGCTATTTTACCCCAAAATGATGGACGCTGGAAAAGTACTGTTCAGTATAGGAGTGAAAACAAAGGATAAGGAGCTAAAGAAACTAGGGGAGAGGAGGTGAACAGCTGATGTTCCCATCACAAAAAATGCATGGGAAATCAGGCTTTGTTTGTTTTCTGGCATACATGCAATGTATGTATGTATAGAAATAGTCCTACTAAAGTAAGTCTTTAATTTTTCCAGCTTGTTCCCAAGCTTTTTATTAGCTACACAATCAGTAAACACTACCTTGTATAAAAATATGAAGAATGTAGAGGTTTATTGGGTTTGATTTTTCCCAGTGAGCACAGTGAATATTCATACAGGCTAACACAAGTAGAACAACCATTCCAGGTCCAAATATATCATCTTTTCACAGATCACGAACATGTCATTATTTTTATACAGTATATATATTATATAATGATCTGCTGAGCAAGGCTCAGAAGTGCCTAAGAAAAATCAAGAGATTAATTTGCTAAAATAAGCTGCTATTTAAATCAATTAACTAAACCGGCATGAGCCAGTGACACCACTGCCATACTATCTAGCTCTGCAGAATTCCACCTTTGCTGTTGCACTCCCAACACTTCGTCTCCATAGGAATATTCATTAAATGATCTTACGGTGATGCCTTCTATAGGCCAATGGCATGTGATAGCCTATGCAACAGGTATTTAGTAAGCAGCCTGACAGCCACTTGAAAACACCACGAGATAATAGCCAAGTGATTAATGGTGGTTCTTAAAGGACCAGAACAGCTCAGGAGAAGGAAAGAAACTCCTCACTTAGCCTTCTCTTTCACGAGACTGATCTCATGAATAAAAATCACAAAGCTTGGAGAACCAGTGAGATGGATCAGGAATAGGAAAGAATGTGTTTATTTCGGATGGGGGAGTATGCGTTTGGGATTTTTTTTTTTTGGTAGTAGAAATATCTTTTTGGTTTTGTTCAAAGGACAAGTGGATATTCTTATTAGCAGTGGGATGGGGAAAAGGCTGTAAGTCGGTTTATGTCTGGGCTGTTTCTAGTCTCTCCACCTTGTTTTCAACATGGCTTGATGCAACATAATCACTGGTATGAAAGTCCACAGTTACTCAATGTCCGTTTACTTCATGCAAATGTTTTTGCTATGATAGAATCTTTATTTTAGAGGGTGGCACAATTGTCCTGTTACTATTATAAACCAGCTGCTGGTAATACAAAACTATTCACAGAGCACTGTAGAGCACTACTGTATAGTTTTTCTAAAACTAGATTTCAGGTTTACTCAAGTGATTTTGATGACTAAGTTGCTCACATTCTGTTGCCTGTCCCATAAATCTTTGTGTGCTTTTGAGAAAGTTCTCAGAAGAGGGTCCTGCAATATTTTGTTCCAACCAGGGAGTAATTTCAGCAGAAAATATCTCATTTTTTAGGTTTAAATAGTTTCCAGAAGGGTATTCTTTGTTACTGGTAGAGCAAAATCTTATTATGTATTGTTTATTACTATTATGTTATGGGAAGGAAGTCACCTATTTGTGTCCTTGAAATGCTGTAAGACAAATGTAAGGAGAAATGTTTGTAAATAAGAGAAAACTGGCTCTATTAAAACTGCAAGTCAGGTGTGCTTTCCAGCAAATCTGAACATAATTTTGGTAGGTGGACATTCATCTTCGTTTCATGTAGATGGTGCTTGCAGAAAAGTCATGTAAATAGTTGAATGTTAAAAAGTCATTCTAAAATATGACCTATTAAATCAAACTCCTGCCTTGTCATACTGCCTGAAATCTCAACAATACTTACTGTGCATCAGTTTTAACGTTTGAGGGGTTTTTAATAGTAATTTTTCCTAGCTTCAGAAGCACCCTGGTATATCCTGAACTGCTAAAGCAAGAAATGCTTATTCTCATGGACAACTTTTCCATTTGTTTCTTTTCAGTACCAGCATCTTCTCTACCCCCTACAGATCTGTTTGGGCTCCAGTATGCGCCATCTCGTGTGGGGTCTGAGGATGTGTTTTGCCTTGAGGTAAATACGAAAGGTGTTTTATTTCCATACATACAGTCCTTATAAACCCTGCAATAGCTAAATTCACTTTGGCTAATACTTAGAGGAATGGCTTGAGCAGCTCATGAGTACATCCTGTCAGCATTGTGGTGAGCTCTGCTGTCTTGCAGGACTGAATTCTTAAAAGCAATTTGAAGATGATAACTATATAGTGACCATACATTTCTGAATGTGAGCAGTGCAAGGTTTCTGTGCATGCTGGCAAGTAGCTAAATTTGTTAACACCGAATGATTGCACTTTGTAAAGCTAGTAATAACTTATTATTCTTTTTCTTTTTTCTGAAAAACAATACTTTCTAAATCCATTTAATGCTAGAAAGGTTAGTATAAAGCAACACGTTGCAACATGTTCTCTGCTTCTGCCTTTTTCTCTATAAGTTCTGGCACAGCTTTTTAGAGGCATGTCAATAGAATGTGAATATATGCAAGAAATATATTGTCATGGGTTCAGCAGTAGCAGTCATTTTTCTCCTTCTTAGTAGTTGGTGCAGCACTGTGTTTTTGACTTGT